>ONZH01010167.1:0-74139 GCA_900303285.1 Rhinella marina | reverse complement strand
TGGAGTAAGATACGTCGCTTTGATAGCCAGAGCACCCTCCGGTCTGTTTCTCAGCGCGTATCGGAGGACAGAAGATGGTACCAGTGCTCAGTCCTTCTTAACTCTTGAGCGTGTATGGGCTGAAGAGGAGGACTTGGAGGAGGAGGAGGGAATGGAGAGTCAGGCCAGTGAGGAGAGGGAATTCTTGAGTGTTGGGACTCTGGTGCACATGGCAGACTTCATCTTAGGCTGCCTATCCCGTGACCCTCGCGTTAGAAGCATTTTTTCAAACACCGATTACTGGGTGTTCACTCTCCTGGACCCACGGTACAAGCAAAAC
Organism: Rhinella marina; assembly: GCA_900303285.1. NCBI lineage: Eukaryota > Metazoa > Chordata > Amphibia > Anura > Bufonidae > Rhinella > Rhinella marina. Next base: position 73,820 of record ONZH01010167.1, on the reverse strand, counting down.
CTTTCCACTCTCATCCCTGTAGAGGAAAGGAGTATGAGAGTGAATCAATATCAACAGGTCCTGGTGCACAAGCTGAAACAATCCTTCCCATCTGATGCCGCTAGCGGCTGAGGGGGTGGTTCTGTGGGCCAAATAGCGGGGGAGAGGAGGCGAGCAGGCAGCTTGTCCAGCACTGGCAGGGGAACGCTCTCCAAGGCCTTTGCCAGTTTTATGTCACCCCAGCAAGACACTGTCACCTGTCCCCAGTCTCGGCAGAGTAGGGGTGAGCTTTACAGAAAGATGGTGAGGGAGTACCTAGCTGACCATACCAACGTCCGGACCGATCACTCTGCTCCATACAACTACTGAGTTTCAAAGCTGGACACGTGGCCTGAATTGGCGCGGTACGCCTTGGAGGTGCTGGCCTGCCCTGCCTCTAGCGTGTTGTCAGAGCGGGTATTCAGTGCAGCTGGTTGCATCATCACCTATAAGCGTACATACCTGTCAACTGACAGCGCTGACAGGCTGACGCTTATTAAAATGAACAAAGCCTGGATTTCACCGAAATTCATATCTCCTCTGGGGGAAAGCAGCTAAAGATTAACATTACTTATGTATCCGATTCCTCTTCTCTACTCCTCCTCCTCCTCCTTGTCGTCTTTGCCTAACTCTGGTCCAAAAAACGCAATTTTTTAGAGGTCCAACTGGCACTCTTTTAAGACAATTTTTCCAGAGATCCACCTACAGGCCCTCTCTCTAAACAATTTTTCCGGAGGTTCACCTACAGGCCCTCTCTCTAAACAATTTTTCCGGAGGTCCACCTACAGGCCCCCTCTCTAAACAATTTTTCCGGAGGTCCACCTACAGGCCCTCTCTCCAAATAATTTTTCCGGAGGTCCACCTACAGGCCCTCTCTCTAAACAATTTTTCTTTGCACCTAGTTGGGTGCTTCCCTAACATGTGATGGGCATGTGCCTCGCCTTTCTTGGTCTGGGTGAGCACAATTGCCATGAGAGTAACCACCAGGCTGTTGCCTGAGAATTTGGGGTAATGGTGGGATTAGGCAGCCTCAGAGGCATCCATGCATGCTGCCCCTGCTATTTTCTGTTCATTTCCATGGTGTTTCCATCATTTTCTGATGTTTCCAGGTTCTCACCCAGCCTTCCCTAGGCAGAGCCTTGGTCCCCTGCAAAAATGCTCCCATTGACTTCAATGGGGTTCGTTATTCGAAACGAGCACCCGAGCATCGGGAAAATTTCATCTCGAATAACGAGCACCCGAGCATTTTAGTGCTCGCTCATCTCTAGTAATGACATTTAATTTATATTTTTACCCACAAATCCTTATGTAGGCCTCCTAAAAAATATGGACCATGAGCGGCCCAATATGTCCTGGAGCATGTTGGACCATCCGCAGTTCTACTGTCCTGTACTCATATGCTCATATGAGTACAGGACAGCAGTACTGTGGGTGACCCAATGTGCACAGCACACAATCTATGCAAACTTTATTCCTAACTTTATTTAACCCCTCTTCGCAAATAATTTAATTCACTCCTCAGTGCAGCTGCATCTGTATGTACAGTTTGCATTGCATACTTTTAAATTTACCCCCTCCTGCAATGCATTTTGCTACCTGTTGCATAGCAACGGAGCTCAGTGCAGCTGCATCTGTATGTACTTTATGTGTAAAAGTACTCGTGTGAAAGCAGCCTATATTATAGATCATCATACAGTTTTGATATAGGCCTCTTGCACAAGAGCGTGTCTCTTGCATGTATCAAGCCATGTTTGAGAGAAAGATTCTGGACTTGGAGGAGCACATGGGATTATCATGATTGATAATGTTGCCCCACATAACCTTATACAGTGCCTTTCAAAAGTATTCGGTCCCCTGGAACTTTTCAACCTTTTGCCACATTTCAGGCTTCAAACAAAAAGATATAACATTTTGAATTTTTGGTAAAGAATCAACAACAAGTGGGTCACAATTGTGAAGTGGAACGAAATTTATTGGAACATTTAAACTTTTTTTGTAATAATAAAACTGAAAAGTAGGGAAAGTGGGGCGTGCAAAAGTCTTCGGCCCCCTTACATTAATACTTTGTTGCGCCACCTTTTGCTGCGATTACAGCTGCAAGTCGCTTGCGGTATGTCTCTATCAGTTTTGCACATCTAGAGACTGAAATTCTTGCCCATTCTTCCTTGCAAAACAGCTCGAGCTCTTTGAAGTTGGATGGAGAGCATTTGTGAACAACAGTGTTCAGCTCTTTCCACATATTCTCATTTGGATTCAGGTCTGGACTTTGACTTGGCCATTCTAAGACCTGGATACGTTTATTTTTGAACCATTCCATTGAAGATTTTGCTTTATGTTTGGGATCATTGTCATGTTGGAAGATAAATCTCCGTCCTAGTCTCAGGTCTTTTGCAGACTTCAACAGGTTTTCATCCAGAATGGTCCTGTATTTGGCTCCATCCATCTTCCCATCAATTTTAACCATCTTCCCGGCCCCTGCTGATGAAAAGCAGGCCCAAACCATGATGCTACCACCACCATGTTTGACAGTGGGGATGGTGTGTTCAGGGTGATGAGCTGTGTTGCTTTTATGCCAAACATATCGTTTTGCATTGTTTCCAAAAAGTTGGATTTTGGTTTCATCTGACCAGAGCACCTTCTTCCACATGTTTGGTGTGTCTCCCAGGTGGCTTGTGGCAAACTGTAAACAAGACTTTTTATGGATATCTTTGAGAAATGGCTTTCTTCTTGCCACTCTTCCATAAAGGCCAGATTTGTGAAGTGTTTGACTGATTGTTGTCCTATGGACAGACTCTCCCACCTCAGCTGTAGATCTCTGCTGTTCATCCAGAGTGATCATGGGCCTCTTGGCTGCATCTCTGATCAGTCTTCTCTTTGATTGAGATGAAAGTTTAGAGGGACTGCCAGGTCTTGGTAGATTTGCAGTCGTCTGATACTCCTTCCATTTCAATATGATCGCTTGCATAGTGCTCCTTGGGATGTTTAAAGCTTGGGAAATCTTTTGGTATTCAAATCCAGCTTTAAACTTCTCCACAACAGTATCACGGACCTGCCTGGTGTGTTCCTTGGTCTTCACGATGCTCTCTGTGCTTTAAACAGAACCCTGAGACTATCACAGAGCAGGTGTATTTATACAGAGACTTGATTATACACAGGTGGATTTAGGACAACAGTCATTTAGGACAACATTGGATCATTCAGAGATCCTCAATGAACTTCTGGAGTGAGTTTTCTGAACTGAAAGTCAATGGGCCGAATAATTTTGCACGCCCAACTTTTCAGTTTTATTATTACAAAAAAAGTTTAAATGATCCAAGAAATTTTGTTCCACTTCACAATTGTGACCCACTTGTTGTTGATTCTTCACCAAAAATTCAAAATGTTATATCTTTTTGTTTGAAGCCTGAAATGTGGCAAAAGGTTGAAAAGTTCCAGGGGGCCGAATACTTTCGGAAGGCACTGTAGATACAGAATCATTGTAGTAAAAGCTGCATATAAGATTCACGTAACGTAGAGGCACCTTACATTATCAATCCTGTTCTGCCAATTCCAGAATGGACAATCCCTCTCTCACACAGAGCGTGATCCCCAATGTTATATGTAATTATATGTTTGTATATAAAAATGTAGTTTATATATTTTTTTTCTCTTCTTTTTTTACAGTAAAAACTATGAAAAAGCGATGAGGAGTGAATAATTTAATTCACTCCTCAGTGCAGCTGCATCTGTATGTACAGTTTGCATTGCATACTTTTAAATTTACCCCCTCCTGCAATGCATTTTGCTACCTGTTGCATAGCAACGGAGCTCAGTGCAGCTGCATCTGTATGTACTTTATGTGTAAAAGTACTCGTGTGAAAGCAGCCTATATTATAGATCACCATACAGTTTTGATATAGGCCTCTTGCACAAGAGCGTGTCTCTTGCATGTATCAAGCCATGTTTGAGAGAAAGATTCTGGACTTGGAGGAGCACATGGGATTATCATGATTGATAATGTTGCCCCACATAACCAGGCACTGTAGATACAGAATCATTGTAGTGAAAGCTGCATATAAGATTCACGTAACGTAGAGGCACCTTACATTATCAATCCTGTTCTGCCAATTCCAGAATGGACAATCCCTCTCTCACACAGAGCGTGATCCCCAATGTTATATGTAATTATATGTTTGTATATAAAAATCTAAAATGTAGTTTATATATATTTTTTTCTCTTCTTTTTTTACAGTAAAAACTATGAAAAAGCGATGGTATACAAGTCGCGATCAGTTTAGGAGAGAGCTAAACCAAAGACACCTGAGCGGTGATGGATCTCTTGCGAAAAAACGTATTTATACACCTCTCATCTTCAATTTTTGAAGCCTATCATGGAATTTCGACGGTAAGCAAATCACTTTATTTATATTAACCTCTTAAGCCAAGTTCGTCACAGTGGTGATCAGAACCTTGTAATATGTTTAAAAAAATTGCCTCCCCCCACCTCCCTGTTCAGGATGTCCAGCGGTGGCAGCATTCCCCACTACAGCCCTCCACTCCCCCGCCCCAAAGAGGATGGTTGAGTGGTGCAGAGTCTCAGCTGTAACATACAGCTGACACTCTGCTCGAAACGTCCGACATCGGTACTGGCACAGATAGTAACATAGTCAGGGCCGCTCCGCCAATGAGGCAAGGTGAGGCGATCGCCTCAGGCGGCGCGGCCCTGGTGACTAGTGGGGGCGGCAGCGGCGGCAGGGCAGCGGGAGATGAGCGCTTCCATTGGGGAAGCGCTCATCCTCATAGTCATCTGTATCGCCGTCCTCAGGACGGTGATACAGATGCCTGTGCTGCGGCGGAGCAGGGGAAGGAGAGGTGTCTCCCTTCCCAGTTCCTCTGATAGGCTGTAGGCCTAGTGCCTGCAGCCTATCAGAGGCCGGCTCAGGCAGCGCGATGACGTCATTGCGCCGCCTGAGCCGTGCATCGCGGGACACAGGCCAGAAGAGGCCTGCATCACATCACTGCCAGCCTGATGGAGGTAAGTATAAGTGTTTATTTTTTTTTATATGGTAAAATACAGAACGGGGCATCTATGGGGGGAACTTAATAGACCATGATTGGGGTGCATCTATGGGGAGCACTTACTGGCTCATATATGGGAGGCACTTTCTTGCACATGATTGGGTGGGAATCTATGGGGGGCACTTCTTACTGGAACATAATCGGGGGGCATCTATGGGGACACTTACTGGCACATGATTGGGGGGCATCTATGAGGGGCACTTACTGGCACATGATTGGGGGGCATCTATGGGGGGCACTTACTGGACCATGATTGGGGGCATCTATGGGGGGCACTTACTGGCACATATTTGGGGGGCATCTATGGGGGGCATTTACTGGCACATGATTGAGGGCACTTACTGGCACACAATTGGTTGGGCTTCTATGGGGGCACTTACTGGCACACGATTGGGTGGGCATCTATGAGGGGCACTTCTTACTGGCACATTATTGGGGGCACTATGGGGGCACTTACTAGAACATTATTGGGGCACTATGAGAGCACTTCTTACTGGCACATTATTGGGGGGCATGGTACTAGTATTATCAAGGGGTTTATCTGTTTCTGTAGTATAATATTGGGAAGCACAGCGGCACTGTATTGGGGGTGGTAGGATGATTTGTCCAGAAGATGGGAGGATGATGGAAAAGTAGTAAACTAAGATTTTTTTGTCAACCTGCAGAGATGAGAAATGGCTGAAAAATAGAGTCTGGTCTGAAAGGAGAAGATGAAGAAAGAGAACATCTACATCAAAGGCGACATCACTGGATGTAAGAGGTATGAGGCACGGTATCACCCTGGATGTTCTGTAGTGATGTATGTAATGTTAGGAGGGAAGGGGTTAGGTTGAGAATTTGATATTGGAGGGGGGGGGGCGCTTTTTCAATTTTCACCTCAGGCAGCAGAAAGGCTAGGTGCACCCCTGAACATAGTAACATAGTTTATAAGGCAGAAAAAAAACATCTGTCCATCCAGTTCAGCCTGTTATCCTACAAGTTGATCCAGAGGAAGGCCAAAAACCCCTGTGAGGTAGAAGCCAATTTTCCCCACTTTAGGGGAAAAATTCCTTCCCGACTCCAATCAGGCAATTGGAATAACTCCCTGGATCAACGACCCATCTCTAGTAGCTAAGATGTCGGCCTTTTAATTATATACATATATCTCTTAATAATATAAAAATGAGTTTCTGTCTGTCTGTCTGTCTGTCTGTCTATCTGTCTGTCTGTCTGTCTGTTCTCTATGCGCGACCAAACTACTGGACTGATTTTCACCAAATTCGGCACACAGGTACATCAGGTGTCCGGGAAGGTTTTAGACCAGGTCTCATCTCTCTAGGACATACCGTTCCTGAGATATTCCCAAAATATGATCTCCATTAGCCAACATTACAACTGGGAGCTTTGGTTTTAAACTCCAACTGCCATTCTCTGCAAAGCCACACAGACAGGGCAGGTTTCCATAACAACCAGGTAATTATCAGCAGCTGAGGATCTTATCCATTTCTATTTACTGACACTGTTAAAGGTATTCCGGTTACCATAAATATAACTTATGTTTTTTTCTATTACTACAGTTCAGTAGTAATAAAATATGTTTTCCTCCACTGCTGCCCATTGCGTGGGCTCATAAATAAGCATGGTATTGACCTTTAATTCAGGCCACCCTAAAAGAAGTACTTAAAACCCCAGCCCCAGGTCTCACTAATCCACACCCCCAACTCTGTCAGGCCACACCCCCTTTCACTCAGCAGCCAACAGAGATTGAAAAAATAAAGGTAAAAATCAACTTCTGTCAGCTGCAGGGATGGGTGGGAGGTTGACTTTCTTTCTGCAACAACACACACAAACATTAAATAAAATAGATTAAATCCACCCATGCGAAGCGTCTTGCTAATCCACGCCCCCGACTCTGTCAGGTCACGCCCCCTCTCACTCCGCAGCCAATGGGAATTGAAAAAATGAAGGTAAAAATAAACTTCTGTTTGCTGCAGAGGTGGGAGGGTGAATTTCTCTCTGCAACGACACACAAAAATTTTAGATGAAATAGACTAATTATAGACTACAACCGTTTGAAGCCTTTTACTAAGCCACGCCCCGTCTCTGTCAGGCCACGCCCCCTCTCACTCCGCAGCCATTCTGCAACGACACACAGAAACATTAAATGAAATAGATTAAATGCACCTATGCGAAGCGCTTTGCTAAGCCACGCCCCGACTCTGTAAGGCCACGCCCCCTCTCACTCCGCAGCCATTCTGCAACGACACACAGAAACATTAAATGAAATAGATTAAATGCACCTATGCGAAGCGCTTTGCTAAGCCACGCCCCGACTCTGTAAGGTCACGCCCCCTCCCACTCCTCAGCCAACAGGTATTGAAAAAATAAAGGTAAAAATCAACTTCTGCCAGCTGCAGGGATGGGTGGGAGGTTGACTTTCTTTCTGCAACGACACACAGAAACATTAAATGAAATAGATTAAATACACCCATGTGAAGCGTCTTGCTAATTCACGCCCCCGTCTCTGTCAGGTTACGCCCCCTCCCACTCCGCAGCCAACGGGGATTGAAAAAATAAAGGTAAAAATAAACTTCTGTTTGCTGCAGGGGTGGGAGGGTGAATTTCTCTCTGCAACGACACACAAAAATTTTAGATAAAACAGACTAATTATAGACTACAACTGTTCGAATCATCTTGCTAAGTCACGCCCCCAACTCTGTCAGACTACGCCCCCTCCCACTCTGCAGCCATTCTGCAACGACACACAGAAACATTCAATGAAATAGATTAAATAACCTATGCGAAGCGCTTTGCTAAGCCACACCCCCAACTCTGTCAGGTCATGCCCCCTCCCACTCCGCAGTCAACAGGGATTGAAAGAATGAAGGGAAAAATAAACTTCTGTCAGCTGCAGGGGTGGGAGGGTGAATTTCTCTCTGCAACAACACACAAAAATTGTGAAATGAATTGACTAATTTTAGACTACGACCATTCAGTACCAATAAAAGATGTTTTTTCCACTGCTACCCATCGCGGGTCCCCATAAATTACCATGTCATCGACCTGTAATTCATGCCACTCTGACCCCCGCCCCAGATCTCGCGAAACCACGCTCCGACTCTGTCAGGCCACGCCCCCTCCCACTCCGCAGCCAACGGGGATTGAAAAAATGAAGGTAAAAATCAACTTCTGTCAGCTGCAGGGGTGGGAGGGAAGTTGGATTTCTTTCTGCAACAACATACAGAAGCATTAAATGAAACAGATGAAATATACCCGTGCAAAGCAATGTTTTCTTCCACTGTTACCCATGGCGTGTCCTCATAAATTACCATGGCATCGACCTGTAATTCTGGCCACCATCAAAAGAAGGACTTAAAACCCCGCCCCAAGTCTTGCAACGTCACACCCCCGACTCAGTCAGGCCATGACCCCTCCCACTCCACAGCCAATGGAGATTGAACAATTGAAGGTAAAAATCAACATCTGTCAGCTGCAGGGATGGGAGGGAGAATGACTTTCTCTCTGCAACGACACACAGAAACATTAAATGAAATAGATTAAATATACCCGCGCAAAGCAATATTTTCTTCCACTGCTACCCATTGTGATTCCTCAAATTACCATGGCATTAACCTATAATTCAGGCCAACCTGAAATGAAGGACTTAACCCCCCCCCCCCGTGTCCCATTAAACCACACCCCCTCCCACTCCGCAGCCAATAGGGATTGAAAAAATGAAGGTAAAAATCAATTTCTATTATACAGCTGTGTGATTCGCTCACCCTCCTATTATGGTGCCTTGGTGCTCTATTCACGGATATACCCACTATATCCACCAGGATTTTCTACTTTATAAGATTTTTAGTTTTGAATGAGCACACCTATCACGGATCCATATGCAAATTATGTTGTAATTTATTCACACAAAATATAAAAACATGTAAAAAAACTTCTCTACAAAAATAGAAAATATTCCTAGGACACTAAACTTTTATATATCCCAAAGTCATACGTTCGATGTTAATGCCGGCTTATATTAATCGTAATGTGTTACAAATATATGTGTTTGGGATATATATACTCTATAGTATAGAAATGGAACAATAAAATAATGTTATATTATAATAAAATGCCATTGCATCCATTATACACCATTGTTTGGTCCTTATATTATGTTATAGCAAATTGAGGAGCAATCTTCCATGTGTCTCTATTTGAAAAGACACAATTTTGTATATCTTGTTGATATGGATAAAATGTCTCTATTTCAAAGGACACAGTTTCATATATCTTGTTGGTATGGATTATATCCCATGCATGCAATATCTCTCCTTAATATCGTCGTATGGTTTTCAGTTCAATTTTAGTTGTACTCACTGTCCGAAGACTACTCCGTACGACTTCTATTACTCCGTATCCGTTCGATATCTCTTAGCCGCCCGGTACTATCTCTTCTCAGGGCTGTTGGTCTTTCGGCGTCCGCGTCCCACGTGGTGAGATTTTAACTCGCGAGACTTCGTCCGTGTCCAGCGGGCTATTTAATATTAAGGAGATTCAAAAAATAGATCCAATATGTTAGATACTCTTATCCAGCGTATTATTACAGGGTTTTTTGGTGGATATTCAGAGGATATAGATTAGCTTGCCATACGCGTTTCTGGGTTATTCCAACCCCTTCCTCAGTGGCCATCCTTTGTATATCCACATCATCCACCATTTCTGTCAGCTGCATTGACTTTCTCTCTGCAACGACACACAGAAACATTAAATAAATAGATGAAATATACCCAGGCGAAGCCGGGTCTTCTTTCTGCTAATATATATATATATACCCCTATACAGTGTACTGAAGTGTATAGTGGAACCATGAGACCCACTGGATCTATATATATAATAATATAATGCCATCACTCGTCCCTATATTATATGATTTTTTCAAGAGTTTATTATAGAAAAACTTAATTTCCCAAGCGTTACTACAAATCTGCATGGGAAAAAATGACTTAGAAATTGTATATTTAATATTTTAATTAATATTTACATCACAGTGGACAATCTGTCAAATACTGGAGATTCAGAATCCAGACCACCTGAACTCCCGCAAAATCCAGAAGTTCCAATATCGGAGCAAGTTTCGGAGGCATCACAACCTCAAGAGACTTCAGATCAGACCAGGAGGCTTCAGGATTGCAGACAATTGAGGAGGAACAACAAGATATTTGTACTGAGCACACCCTTGTTTCAGTTGCACCAGAGAGATGTTCCTCAGGCACACGAAGGAGGCGCCGTCAGTTGGATTCCAAAATGGATATTCAAATCCAGATAGATTACAGTAAGGAGGAAATTCCTTTAAAAAACCTTGCTCCTTACTTACACCGTGTGCCTGTGGAACGTCAAACAAGATGCATATCAAATGTGGCAGCACTTATTGATTTATTTGCTGTGCCAGAAGAGCCTCAAGAGATTGTTCATAGTATAGATCGATCACGAGATCGGATGTTAAATTGGGTACCATATCTTCCTCCAGCTCGTTTATCTTCACACAACCCACCCATTGTCCAATGTTATTCTGGTGAATCTTGTGGCCCCAGTCAAACCGTTGGTCAAAGACCCAGAACCCCTGGCCCATTTACCAGGGAATTTTATGATTTGTAAATTGTTTATATTCCATATATTTCATTATTTAAGTAAATTGTTAAATGTTTCAAAATCAATGTCTGAGGTTTTTTTTTTACATACTGTATATATAGTTATATAAAAAAAATTTTTTAACACAAAGTAGATTGTCGAGTAGTTAGCATTCCTTCCCAAATATCTGCTGATCACTAGAGGAGGAGACAGGTGCATTTACATGCTGTAAAACATCCTTTTTTTTTTTTGGTACCCTACAAACATATATTCCTCCTTCCGTTTTTTTTGCGGAAACACGGAATGGATGCGGATGCACATTTGTAAAAAAACGGAAGTTTTTTTAAGACATGCGGATCCACAAAAAACGGAACGTAAATCTGGAAAGGAAAAATACGGACGTGTGAATGAAGTCTAAGACTGGCGTTTTTTGGACACTGGTCTTAATAAGGCCCTGCGCTAGTGGTGGATCCGCCAGAGTGTCTAGCGCAGGGCCCCTAAATAGCGAAGAAGGACCGGCACTCACTTTCTTGGTGATATGAACAGACTTTTATTCAAAGCATAATAGCATCATCAGTGACTAGTTTTGGCTCAAGCCTGAGCCTTGCATTTTCATGGACACCTGCACCACGTGCAAACCGCAGTGTCAACCCGTCTTCTTCGATGCTTCTGAATGTAAGATAGCTTCCTCAAATATAGTAAATGAGTCCTAGCGTGAGTGGGGAAAAGTCGCTTGAGTCGCAAAGTCCCTGTTTCCTAAATTAACCCCATAGACCCAAGCTAGAATGGTTTCATTAATGGAACCAATAAATTATGTATATATATATATATATATATATATATATATATATATATAGTATATATATATATATATAAATATATACAGTACAGACCAAAAGTTTGGCCACACCTACTCATTCAAAGAGTTTTCTGTATATTCATGACTATGAAAATTCTAGATTCACACTGAAGGCATCAAAACTATGAATTAACACATGTGGAATTATATACTTAACAAAAAAGTGTGAAACAACTGAAAATATGTCTTATATTCTACGTTCTTCAAAGTAGCCACCTTTTGCTTTGATTACTGCTTTGCACACTCTTGGCATTCTCTTGATGAGCTTCAAGAGGTAGTCACCTGAAATGGTTTTCACTTCACAGGTGTGCCCTGTCAGGTTTAATAAGTGGGATTTCTTGCCTTATAAATGGGGTTGGGACCATGAGTTGTGTTGGTGAATACACAGCTGATAGTCCTACTGAATAGACTGTTAGAATTTGTATTATGGCAAGAATTTTTTTCTTGCCATACAGCTAAGTAAAGAAAAACGAGTGGCCATCATTACTTTAAGAAATGAAGGTCAGTCAGTCCGAAAAATTGGGAAAACTTTGATAGTGTCCCCAAGTGCAGTCGCACAAACCATCAAGCACTACAAAGAAACTGGCTCACATGAGGACCGCCCCAGGAAAGGAAGACCAAGAGTCACCTCTGCTGCGGAGGATAAGTTCATCCGAGTCACCAGCATCAGAAATCGCAGGTTAACAGCAGCTCAGATTAGAGACCAGGTCAATGCCACACAGTTCTAGCAGCAGACAAATCTCTACAACAACTGTTAAGAGGAGACTGTGTGCAGCAGGCCTTCATGGTAAAATAGCTGCTAGGAAACCACTGCTAAGGACAGGCAACAAGCAGAAGAGACTTGTTTGGGCTAAAGAACACAAGGAATGGACATTAGACCAGTGGAAATCTGTGCTTTGGTCTGATGAGTCCAAATTTGAGATCTTTGGTTCCGACCACCGTGTCTTTGTGCGACGCAGAAAAGGTGAATGGATGGACTCTACATGCCTGGTTCCCACCGTGAAGCATGGAGGAGGAGATGTGATGGTGTGGGGGTGCTTTGCTGGTGACACTGTTGGGGATTTATTCAAAATTGAAGGCATACTGATCCAGCATGGCTACCACAGCATCTTGCAGCGGCCTGCTATTCCATCCGGTTTGCGTTTAGTTGGACCATCATTTATTTATCAACAGGACAATGACCCCAAACACACCTCCAGGCTGTGTAAGGGCTATTTGACCAAGAAGGAGAGTGATGGGGTGCTACGCCAGATGACCTGGCCTCCACAGTCACCAGACCTGAACCCAATCGAGATGGTTTGGGGTGAGCTGGACCGCAGAGTAAAGGCAAAATGGCCAACAAGTGCTAAGCATCTCTGGGAACTTCTTCAAGACTGTTGGAATACCATTTCAGGTGACTACCTCTTGAAGCTCATCAAGAGAATGCCAAGAGTGTGCAAAGCAGTAATCAAAGCAAAAGGTGGCTACTTTGAAGAACCTAGAATATAAGACATATTTTCAGTTGTTTCACACTTTTTTGTTAAGTATATAATTCCACATGTGTTAATTCATAGTTTTGATGCCTTCAGTGTGAATCTACAATTTTCATAGTCATGAAAATACAGAAAACTCTTTGAATGAGAAGGTGTGTCCAAACTTTTGGTCTGTACTGTATATATATATATATATATATATATATATATATATATGATATATAGTTTATTTTATTTAGTATTTTTTTAATGTTCAGCCTATTCATTTCTTGTGAATGTAAAGCAAATTATTATGTATTTTATAGTATTGTCTTTGAACTTTTTTCCCTATTGTTGGTTTATAATTTCCACTTTGCATAACAGCAACCAAAATTGAAACCCACACACAAACTAAAAAGGCAACACATAACGATAATGGAAGGAGAACAAGTCCATCTAAAAATGCTTTCATGGTGAAAGATCACAGAGGGACAATAAAAGGTACAAAGGTTGTTAAAAATGCAGCTGTAGAGTTTTCTGAAAGATGAAACGACATCTACAAGGAAAGAGCATATGACAGGTAACAGATGTTCTATATCAAATGAAAATGTGAAAACTGTTATGAGTACAGACAATGATGTCTGGGCAAATACAATATTTTATAAATACATCGCTGAAAGAACTAATAGAAAAATCTCATCAAGTGCAGGGAAATAAATTCACACATGCTTCTGAATCAAAGTTTATTATATATATATATATATATATATATATATATATATACCGTATATATTGCATGTCACTTGCATAGTGTTTCTGACATATTCTGTTTTATGGTACCATCATTTGCTGTCACCACGTGTATGTATATCAATCACAGATAGAGATGAGCGAACGTGCTAGTAACGAGCACTGTACCGCTCGGCTCCCCTGCGCTTGCATGGGCGCAGGCAGCCGCTTCCGTCGGGTGAGGAGGATGGAAGCGGCTGCCTGTGCCCATGCGAGCGCACTGGAGCCGAGCGGTACAGTGCTCGTTATGAGCACGTTCGCTCATCTCTAGTCACAGATTTTGTTGCAAGCCATTTTGGAACAAAATCTGTTACTTTTCCCCGCACATTTCACTTTCCTGACAGGACTGAAAAAGTGGTGTGAACGAGGAAGAATGTCTTATTCGTCGTTTTGTACGCCAGTTTTTGGTGTGCAAATTGACTTAAATTTATGCCAGCAAAAGAGCTGGCATAGATTTTAGATTGTCGCACATCCTGCTGGAGGAAGCAACAAAGTTATGTAGAGGCCTGCGCCTCTACATAACTTTGGCACTTCCTCCAGCAGCGCAAGCACAATTAAAGGGGTTGTCTCACTTCAGAAAGTGGCATTTATTATGTAGGGAAAGTTGATACAAGGGACTTACTAATGTATTGTTATTATCCATATTGCTTTCTTTGCTAGCTGGATTCATTTTTCCATCATATTATAAACTGCGTGTTTCCATGGTTACGACTTCAGCAAACTTGTGTTTTCAAGTTCGGAGTACAAGGTTCGGGTTATCTAAGAATTCCGTTATGGATTCTGCTACCACAGGCGCAACTTATGGTCTGTGGTTGCCTATTCCATAGCAGAATTCTTAGATAACTCAAACCCAAACCTTGTATGCCAAACATGAAACAGAAATTCGCTCATCCCTCGTTACAGCCACCCTTCAATCCAGCAGTGGTGGCCGTGCTTGTACCCTATAGGAAAAAGCACCATCCTATGTGCGCTCCCATGGTCCCATGCACCAGAGAAGTCGGCACTTTTTCCTATAGCGTGCAAATACAACCACCACTGATGGATTGCAGGGTGGTCATAACCATGGAAAAGAGCTGTGTATAATGTGATGGAAAAATGAATCCAGCCAACAAAGGAAGCAATATGGATAATAACAATACATTAGTAAGTGGCTTGTATTAACTTTCTCTACATGATAAATACCACTTGCTGAAGTGAGACAACCCCTTTAAGACTGGCGTGTAAATTGCTAGTCTTAATAAATGTGCCCCATAGTCTTTAGTCAGATTCAAACCTAGAGCCCCAGTAACATCCAGGTAACACCCAGGTAACATCCAGTTCTCTACACTGAGCCACCGTACTGCCTCACAGTGGCTTTAAAACAAAACAATCATGGTCTGTACACTTGTGTAGTCTTTTTACTTGAATAATCCCTCCATTTTCATAGGCTCTAAATTAACTGGACAATTGACTGTGAGCAGTTTCATGACTGGTGTTTAAGACAATAAAAAGACTGGAGCTTATTTCAATAGCTATAAATAGCCAAATAACCAATTTGGAAGAAGACAACTAAAATAGGTTATTGTAGAATTATTTTGATTGTAAAGAAAGACTCCTTCATAATATCAGAACTAAGTCAAGAACAATGGGTATGTATGCAGTCTGCTATACTTTTGCTAATACTAGTAACTACTGCTATAACTTGCTATTGCTATAATCCTGTATTTCTCTTTATATTATTTTTAAAGTTTTTTTAGTTAATTATTTGTTTAACTTTTATTTACTTATTTATTAAGTGAATTAACCCCTTCCTAATCACTGAAAAAAGGTAAATTGTTTAGACGTTCAGATGTGTTAAATATATTCACTGCCTAATAAAGAACGTTTGTCAAAAAATAATCAACTTTATTGGTATACATTAAAAACTTAAAGGGCCAGGGACCAATTATTAGTTTCAATCAATACACTTATAAGGGTGGAGAAAAAATGGAACGTGCCTGTGGCAAATGTCTGCGGAGACCATACATCGATTCTACTAACCACAGCAAGGGTATTAACTCACTCTACTGACGCCACCCTCACAAAACATAAGACAAAAGGACAGACAAAAAACAAGAAAAATGTATATAGCCACTCCAACTAAACACTTATTTCCCCCACCTGGACGTTCCACCAGACGTATTGGGGTACAGAGGTCAACCCTTAAAGTGCATATAGAGGATGAGTGGACTATAAACCTACGTGCCAAAAAAGTGCTGTGGGGGCGCTAAAGGCTGCAGGTGAACAGTGCAAAAGACACCAGTAAGTGTACTCACAATCCCCTACACTGCAACTATCTGGCCGTAGTAGTGACAGCCCAGCGCTACCTAACTATTATTTTGATATGTTAGGTGCCTACTTTTTCTCATGCTTGTATAGTGCCCTGCTCAATTGCTCGACACGTTTTGCCATATCACAGGCTCATCAGGAGCCGCAGGAACTCACTCACAAGACACACAAACATATAATCACCGACCACCTCGTGTGGTGAGGTGGCGGTATTCAGCTCTAGGGAGGCCGTAAGGCCGCCGATTACCTGCGCTCCTTAAGTCTAGAAGGCCCCTCCCCAAGGCCGGGTTTCACCATGGCTAAAACAATCCGGGTGAAGGGGCGGAGCCCCGCCTTCTTCCCCGTGATGTAAGCCACACTGTGTGCTCTAACCCAAGCCTTTACTGTAAAACAAAAATGTTAATACCAGGGACGTCGTGGCAGTAAGTAATCGTTATGGCCAAAAAGGGGATAGCAAAGAACACATGCACCAGATGCTCATAAGCTAAATAAAGACCCATGACGCTATAATCAATCGCTATGTACTGCAAAGACAGTTATATCAGCATTGCCTGATGCGTGATAATATTGAGTGATCCTGTCATCCCCCTGCGATGCAGGAGGGTGATAATCTTATTAGATGGCCCCAACATCACATATACCTTATATATAGGTAGTGATCGTTGCTGCAATTGATATAAGAGCATATAGTATATACAATCCATGGATATAGCATGCTGCTACAATCCATAGATATAAGCATGCTGTTACCATCTGCAGGCAACTACCTCTTATTGTATCGCAACCAGGGAATCATATTTAATGTTGTAGATCCTGATAGTATCAAGTAGACCCTCCCAAATGGGACAGGGACCTATCTTCAGTCAACAACAGTACATTGAGGGACATTGAAGTTCCAGTGACTCTAAGGGGTAATTATGCCTTCCAGTTATAACACTGAGAAAGGAATATAAGCACCAATAGGTCTGTATCGATGGTGCTCAGATGACCATATATGGAACTACACAAATGTAAATAAGGAGAACCCCATTAGTACATGCGCAAAAATGAAATGGTAATCAAAGGAAACAGACAAAGGAAATGTGATCATTAAGGCCTTCTGGACGTACAGTTCTGAGCCTGAACGTCCACCGCGCCTCCTTTTGTAGGACCTTCTTGTCAAAGTCGCCCCCACGGGGAGATCTTCAAATGACCTCAATTCCTTGGAAACTAATCATGTCTGCACGGCCATCATGTTCGATATTAATATGGCGGGCAATAGAGGTGTCTGCATTATTACGAATGTCGTTAAAATGTTCACCGACACGACGGTAGAATTCCCTAATTGTCTTCCCGACATATTCTTGCCCGCAACCACATGTGGCCAGATAAATGAGCCCTCTGGATTTGCAGTTGACGAAAGATGTAATAACGTACTGTTTCCTAGTGTTCAGGCTCATGAATGTGTTGCCCATTTTGATGGCTCCACATGCCACACAATTGCCACACCGGAAATTGCCCTTTAAATCTCTGTGGAGCCATGTAGGGCAACGAGGAGATTGGAAAAAACTGTGGACCAGTCTGTCCTTCAGGTTCCGTCCGCGTCTATATGTAATAGCCGGTCTTTCACTGACAAGGTGACCGACGTAAGGGTCCGCCTTGAGAAAACCTCAAAAGTTAGTTAAAACCTGACGTACGGCATCATGTGCCCCATCAGAAGTCGCAATTATGCGCACCTGGTCATTTCCGGGGTCCGTATATTTTGGTTCTAGGAGCGTATCCCTGTTAGTTGACATGGAATGATGATACGCCTGCTTAAGGATATTCGGTGGGTGAGCTCTTTGAAGAAAACGATCCTGGAGGTCATTCGCCGCCACCCTAAAGTCTGCCAATTGGGAGCAATTCCGACGTACCCGTAGGTACTGCCTTTTGGAATGCCCCTTTTCAGCAGACCTGGGTGGCAGCTATCCCACCTCAGGAAGGAATTCGTGGCGGTTGGTTTTCGGTACAAACATGTCCTTAGATCCCCCCGTATGATTCCTAAAGATAGTAAGATCCAGGAATGTTATTCTCTTTCCTTGTGCCAGAACATAGGATGAGCACATTGTCTATAAAGCGAAGCCATAAATGAGTGTTCTGCCCATACGTTGGTGTCCGAAAAAACAACCTCCCGCTCCCACCAGCCCAGTTAGAGGTTAGCAGAACTGGGGGCACAAGGGCGCCCCATTGCTACCCCCCTGAGCTGGTGGTACACGCGGCCATCAAACAGGAACACATTGTGTTCTAGGATGAAATGGAGTAACTCCAAAATAAGCTCATTGTGAGCCCACAAGTGCGTACCCGTGTTTCAAAAAGGCGCCCACAGCTCCACACCCTTGTTGGCGTGGTATGGAGCTGTAAAACGCCTCTACATCCAGACTTGCAAGGAGGACTTTGTCATCAATTTGGAAGAAAACAACTAAAATAGGTTATTGCAGAATTATTTTGATGTTAAAAAAAGACTCCTTCATAATATCAGAACTAAGTCAAGAACAATAGGTGTGTATTAGAGATGAGCGAGCACTAAAATGCTCGGGTGCTCGTTATTCAAGACGAACTTTTCCCGATGCTCGGGTGCTCGTTTCGAGTAACGAACCCCATTGAAGTCAATGGGAGACTCGAGCATTTTTGCAGGGGACCAAGGCTCTGCCTAGGGAAGGCTGTGTGAAAACCTGGAAACCTCAGAAAATGATGGAAACACCACGGAAATGGACAGGAAACAGCAGGGGCAGCATGCATGGATGCCTCTGAGGCTGCCTAATCCCACCATTACCCCAAATTCTCCTGCAACAGCCTGGTGGTTACCCTCATGGCAATTGTGCTCACCCAGACCAAGAAAGGCGAGGCACATGCCCATCACATGTTAGGGAAGCACCCAACTAGGTGCAACGAAGGTCCATCACCCATGCCCATGCTGGCACTGCTCTCCTATCCCCAACCACACGATGCAGGCATAAGCCTGACATAGCATGGCGGTGACACCAACAAGTGACCAAGTTAGATGAGGTAGCAGGTAAGCCACCCAAAAATTTAGCCTGACGCAGAATGGCGGTGACAACAGTGTGACCGAGTGACACTGCGGGAGCAGGAGGTGAAGCACGGATGGTAATTCGAAGGAGGAGGGGTTGGAGGAAGAGGCATAGTAAGTCTGAGAAACCGTGACCGAGGTAGGCCCCGCAATCCTCCAAGTGGGCAGTACATGAGTGGCCACAGTGTCAGACTCGGTCAAAGTGACCGAGGTACACGACGATAGCAGGTAGAGCACAATTTAGCGTAGCCCTGTATGTGGACGTTGAGGGCTTGTGCATGTAGGTGGGCTGAACTTTTTTTCTGCTTGCGCTCCAACGTCTGCTGTAATGACAGCTGAACATTGCGCAGGGACACATTGGTGGACATTGTGGAGGATCATGGAGGCGAAGGGGTGGTTTTCCGGCGGGAGGCGCTCATGCCGGGGTCCTGGGCTGGGGGTTGACTCGCAGAGGCAGCGAGTGACACAGGGGAAGGAGCAGTGGTGGGACCTGCATGAGGGGAAATGGATGGCCTTGGTTCCATAGTGTTTAGCACTCATATACCTGCGCATGCTGGTGGTGGTTAGGCTGGTAGTGGTGGAACCCCCACTTAAAAATTTGGAATCAACTGGTACGGCTGTCAACATTGAGCCTGAACTAGTGGGGCATGTGTGGTATCGATTCTTCTCAGTTTAAAATCGTATACGTCCCCTATCTTGGGACCATATATTTCATGGATTTTTCAAACACGGAAAAGGAAAAAGAGCTTGCTCTGGCCAGGGGATTGTCTTTTCTACTGCAGCTAAGGGGACTTGTCCATGCTCTGCCTATCACAGGTCAGGAGCCAATTAAAAGAAGAACCAAAAAAAAATCAGTACAAAATCTAATACGTCCCCTATCCGGGTAAATTGTTTGGAGAGAGGGCCTGTAGGATGGGGGCAGGCTGGGGGGAAGGAGGTTGAGCTGGAAGAGCCAGAGGAGTGCCCCCTTGGCTAGCGTGTGTGGTGGTGACAGCCGGATGGAGTTTGAATGACGACGCAGGACCCCAACTTAAAAATTTAACATCAACCAGTACGGTTGTCAACTATGAAATTGATCAAGTGGGGAATGTGTTGTATGTATTCTTCTCAGTTTAATACCGTATACGGCACCTATCCGGAAAAATAGTTTGGAGAGAGAGAAAGAGAGGAAAAAGACGTATTTTTAAAAGTGACGTTCAGTATAGATCAGTTAAAGAGAAAGAAAGAATTTTATGAAATGGATTTGTATCACTGAGAGCAAAAGAACCTATTTTTTTACGTGACGTGCAGTATAGATCACTTGGAGATAAAAAGGGGAATGTGCAGACTTGGGCTGCTATAGTGCAAACCACTATGGTGGTGAAAACAGAGTGACACTGCGGTAGCAGGCGAACCACATAAACATTTTTCGTGGCCCTGTATGGTGGTGGTGAGTTAGTGGAGTTAGTATGCGGTAGCTGGTGAAGCACCCAAAAATTTAGCCTGACACAGCATGGCGGTTGCACCACCAATGACTTTGTCCGACTGAGAATGCAGTCAAATGGCTTTTGTTGACCCTCCAAAATTTTTTTTCTTTTCTGAGTACATAGTACATGGTACATATAAGTCTACCCTCAGCAAAAAAATTTTTTTTTAAATGTCGGCACTTGCGCCTCCTGAAAAATTGTTTTGGAATGTCTCTTTGACACTCCTGAAACATTGTTTTACACTGTCTGTAGTTGACACTGCGGAAAAATTGTTTAGAGAGGGGGCCTGTAGGTGGACCTCCGGAAAAATTGTTTAGAGAGAGGGCCTGTAGGTGGACCTCCGGAAAAATTGTTTGGAGAGAGGGCCTGTAGGGGGCCCTCCGGAAATTTTTTTTAGAGAGAGGGCCTGTAGGTGGACCTCCGGAAAAATTGTTCAGAGAGAGGGCCTGTAGGTGGACCTCCGGAAAAATTGTTTAGAGAGAGGGCATGTAGGTGGACCTCCGGAAAAATTGTTTAGAAAGAGGGCCTGTAGGTGGACCTCCGGAAAAATTGTGGTAAAAGAGTGCCAGTTGGACCGCTAAAAAATTGCGTTTTTTGGGTCAGCCTTAGGCAAAGACGACAAGGAAGAGGAGTAAGAGGAGGAGTAGAAGGAGTATAGAAGAGGAATCGAATACATAAGTAATGTTAATCTTTAGCTGCTTTCCCCCGGAGGAGATTTGAATTCCGGTGAAATCCAGGCTTTGTTCATTTTAATAAGCGTCAGCCTGTCAGCGCTGTCAGTTGACAGGCGTGTACGCTTATCGGTGATGACGCCACCAGCTGCACTGAATACCCGCTCTGACAACACGCTAGCGGCAAGGCAGGCCAGCACCTCCAAGGCGTACAGCGCCAGTTCAGGCCACGTGTCCAGCTTTGAAACTCAGTAGTTGTATGGAGCAGAGTGATCGGTCCGGACGTTGGTTAGCTAGGTACTCCCTCACCATCTTTCTGTAAAGCTCACCCCTACTCTGCCGAGACTGGGGACAGGTGACAGTGTCTTGCTGGGGTAACATAAAACTGGCAAAGGCCTTGGAGAGCGTTCCCCTGCCAGTGCTGGACAAGCTGCCTGCTCGCCTCCTCTCCCCCGCTACTTGGCCCACAGAACCATGCCCTCTGCCGCTAGTGGCGTCAGATGGGAAGGATTGTTTCAGCTTGTGCACCAGGGCCTGTTGATATTGATTCACTCTCATACTCCTTTCCTCTGCAGGGATGAGAATGGAAAGGTTCTGCTTGTACCGTGGGTCCAGGAGAGTTAACACCCAGTAATCGGTGTTTGAAAAAATGCTTCTAACGCGAGGGTCACGGGATAGGCAGCCTAACATGTAATCTTCCATGTGCGCCAGAGTCCCAAAACGCAAGAATTCCCTCTCCTCACTGGCCTGACTCTCCATTTCCTCCTCCTCCTCTTCAGCCCATACACGCTCAAGAGTTAAGAAGGACTGAGCATTGGTACCCTCTTCTGTCTCGCCGACATTCTCCTCCTCTTCCTCCTCATCCTCATCCCCCTCCTCCGATACGCGCTGAGAAACAGACCGGAGGGTGCTCTGGCTATCAAGCGACGTATCTTCCTCCACCGTCTCTTGTGACAAGCACAAAGCTTCCGACTTCATGCTGAGCAGTGAGGTTTTTCAACAGGCAAAGCAGCGGGATGGTGAGGCTGATAATGGCGGCATCGCCGCTGACCATCTGTGTTGACTCCTCAAAGTTGGTCAACTCCTGGCAGATATCAGACATCCACGTCCACTCCTCATTGTAGACTTGAGGAATCTGACTGACCTTACTACCAGTTCTGGTGGAAGTTGACAGCTGGCAGTCTACAATCGCTCTGCGCTGCTGGTAAACTCTGGATAACATGTTTAATGTCGAATTCCATCTTGTGGGCACGTCGCACAACAGTCGGTGAGCGGGCAGTTGTAGGCAACGCTGCGCTGCCCTGAGAGTGGCAGCATCTGTGATCGACTTGCGGAAATGCGCACAGATGCGGCGCACCTTGGTGAGCAAATCAGACAGATTGGGGTATGTCTTGAGGAACCTCTGAACTATTAGATTGAACACGTGGGCCAGGCATGGCACATGTGTCAGTCTGCCGAGTTGCAGAGCCGCCACCAGGTTACGCCCGTTGTCCACACAACCATGCCTGGCTTGAGGTTCAGCGGTGCCAGCCACAGATCGGTCTGCGCCATGATGCCCTGTAACAGCTCTTGGGCGGTGTGCCTTTTGTCACCTAAGCTCAGCAGTTTGAGCACCGCCTGCTGGCGCTTACCCACGGCACTGCTGCTGCACCTAGAGATACCGACTGAAGGCGCCGTGCCCTCGGATGGTAATTCGGAGGAAGAGGTGGAGGAGGATTAGGGGTCAGAGGAGGAGGCATAGTACGTCTGAGAGACCGTGACCGAGGTAGGCCCCGCAATCCTCGGTGTGGGCAGTACATGAAAGGCCCCAGGGTCAGACTCGGTCCCAGCCTCCACCAAGTTAACACAATGTGCTGTCAGTGAGATATAGTCTCCCTGCCCGGCAGCACTTGTCCACGTGTCCGTGATTAGGTAGACCTTCTCAGAAACAGCGTTGGTCAGGGCACGGATGATGTTCTGTGACATGTGCTGGTGTAGGGATGGGACAGCACATCGGGAAAAATAGTGGCGGCTGGGGACCGAATACCGAGGGGCAGCCACCGCCATGAAATTGCAAAAGGGCTCGGTTTCTACCAGCCTATAGGGCAGCATCTCCAGGCTCAGCAATTTGGAGATGTGGACATTGAGGGCTTGGGCATGTGGGTGGGTGGAACTGTATTTCCTCTTGCGCTCCAGCGTCTGCTGTAAAGACAGCTGAACACTGCGCTGGGACACATTGGTGGACGCTGTGGAGGATCGTGGAGGCGAAGGTGTGGTTTTCCGGTGGGAGGCGCTCGTGCCGGGGTCCTGGGCAGGGGCTTTACTACCAAAGGCAGCGAGTGACACAGGGGAAGGAGCAGTGGTGTGACCCGCAGGAGGTGAACGGCCTTGGTTCCATTGAGTGGGGTGTGTAGCACTCATATGTCTGCGCATGCTGGTGGTGGTTAGGCTAGTAGTGGTGGCACCCCTGCTGATCCTGGTGTGGCACAGGTTGCACACCACAGTACGTCGGTCATCCTCAATTTCTTTAAAGAACCTCCAGACTTGCGAACATCTAGGCCTCGCCACGGGAGCTTCACTACGTGAAACAGTTGCTGCTGATGCACCAGCTCTGGCCCTGCTTCTCCCTCTGGCCACACCACTGCCTCTTCCAACCTGTTCTGGTGCAGCACTCGCCTCCGCCTCAGAAGCACTGTCTTCACTCGGCTTATCAACCCAGCTTGGGTCAGTCACCTCGTCATCCTCCAATTCCTCAGTCTGCTCCCCCCTCGGACTTCCTGCCCTGACAACAACTTCACCACTGTCTGACAACCGTGTCTCCTCATCGTCCGACACCTCTTTATACACTTCTTTCACTAAGTCAACAATGTCATCATCATCACCCACAGACTGCGACAGTTGGAAAACTTGGGCATCGGGAAAGAGGTCAGCAGCAATCTGAGAAGTGGTTTGTGACTCTGGGAATGGTCCAGAAAACAGTTTCTGAGAGTATGCCGGATCGCATTCCAAATTTTCCTGGGAGGGGGCAGACTGGGGGGAAGGAGGTTGAGGTGGAGGAGCCAGAGGAGTGTTCCCTTGGGTAACGTGGGTGGACTGCGTGGAAGACTGACTGGTGGACAAATTACTTGAAGCATTGTCCGCAATCCACGACATCACCTGTTCGCACTGTTGTGGTTTCAACAGTCCTCTACCACGTGTCCCTGTAAGTTGAGACATGAAGCTAGGGAGTGTAGCTCTGCGGCGTTCCCCTACTCCCTCATCAGCAGGTACTATCTCACCCTGCCCAGGACCATGGCCTCTGCCCCCTGCAGTAATTGAATGCCCACGCCCTCGTCCTCGACCCTTAGCCCTGGGGTTCAACATTTTCTGTATACGTACAAAAAAAAATGGGCCTGCTGTTCTGAAACCCACAAACTTGTTCAATCTGAAGAAGTTAATATATAGGTGGATATGTTAGAGCTAAATTACGTATGTTATTACGTACTGTGCAGTATGGAGCAATTATACGGAAACTATTAGATTAGTCAGACTTGGTCTGCTTAAGTGCAACCCAGACAAATGTCGCAGAGATTTTTGTAATGTAGCTGTTTAAGTGAGAGCAAAAGACCTTTTTTAATTATGTGACGTACAGAATGTGTCACCTGGACAGAAAATACGGATTGTGCTTTGTATATAGGTGGATAAATTAGAGCTAAATTACGTATGTTATTACGTACCGTGCAGTATGGAGCAATTACACTGAAACTATTAGATTAGGCAGACTTGGTCTGCTTAATTGCAAATCAGATAAATGTCGCACAGAGATTTTTGTAATGTAGCTGTATCAGTGAGAGCAAAAGACCTTTTTCAATTACGTGACGTAAAGAACGTGTCACCTGGACAGAAAATACGGATTGTGCTTTGTGGTGACTTGACAGCTGAACTGTGACACACAGAATGGTTCCACACTGCTGTATTTAATGGATTTGTATCACTGAGATAAAACAACAAAAAAACTATTTTTTTTTATTTTTTATTATATATATATATATATATATATATATATATATATATATATATATATTTTAACGTGACGTGCAGAAAATATCAGAGAGCAAACTCAGCCCCTGCTTACTGTGGCTATTTTGACTGCAACTCAGACAAATGTCACACAGAGATTTTTGTAATGTAGCTGTATCAGTGAGAGCAAAATACCTTTTTTTAATTAAGTGACGTACAGAATGTGTCACTTGGGCCACAAATATGGATTGTGCTTTGTATATAGGTAGATAAGTTAGAGCTAAATTATGTATGTTATTACGTACCGTGCAGTATGGAGCAATTACACTGAAACTATTAGATTAGGCAGACTTGGTCTGCTTAATTGCAACCCAGATAAATGTCACACAGAGATTTTTGTAATGTAGCTGTATCAGTGAGAGCAAGAGACCTTTTTTAATTACGTGGCATACAGAATGTGTCATCTGGACAGAAAATAAGGATTGTGGTTTGTGGTGACTTGACGGCTGAACTGTGACACACAGAATGGTTCCACACAGCTGTATGAAATGGATTTGTATCACTGAGATAAAACAACAAAAAAACAGTTAATTTTATAGTCAGCAGGTGGCGCTCTTACATAAGAAAAAGTGCTCTCTGTCAGCTGTTAGATTTTCCAATGTGATAGACGCTTGTAGAAAGAGCAACAAGCATTTCTTACTGCCTGAATACTCCTGCAGGTCACGGCACATCTCCCTATGACCTGTCTAATGACATCTCGGTATGGGTTGCCGGCAGATTGTGATGTGACCCGGCGCTTTTATACATTGGGTTACAGATGGGAGCCTAATGCCATGACGTGTAAAGTTGGTTAATTATTGAAGACCAAACTGGCAAATTCTGTGAAGCTTTAGTCTAAGAGTTAGGCTTTATTAGTTAATACTTGGTTTTAGTTAATTCTTGCTTTAACATTTTTTGCTCTGAGTGTTTCTGATTTATACTGAATATTGAATTTTATGTCACATACCTTATAGCAGAGATCAATATATTATCTATCTATCTATCTATCTATCTATCTATCTATCTATCTATCTACAATACAAAAAAGTAGCAGCACTCTGTATTCACTAAGGTACAGATGAGGTGAATGGGTGAAAAAAGTAAAATGCATGACTGCTATACTTACTATGAGATAAAGTAGGAGCTCCTAGCGCATATTAATGATCATAAATATGTTGGGCCCATCTACCAAACTACAAGGTGGCTTCTAACGCACGGGACCTACTCTAACACAGGCTTGCATCCTACAACAACCTGCAAGACACTGAATTAAAGGGACATCCAGCTAATACCCTGATTAAAAGCACTAGGTAGGTGGGTGGGAGTGCTAGGTTCACAGAGGAAGCCACATTTCCCTATATACATATGTGTAACCCTATAAAGCTTCCACTTAATCTACTAGTCTACATAGCAGTAGACCTTTTCACATGTTCACCTTATATGTCATGGTGCCTATCAAGTGCTGCTACCATTTTCTGTTTAGTATTTAATTAGCCAGTAGGTAGCTTGCACCTGACTCTCACCTGTAGTAGGTGCTGTTCTTTCTTTGAGTAATTTTGTATATTTAGAGAGAACTGGCTCCCTCTGGGAACTTAGCACTCCTGTTCACACTGGTGCAGCTTCTGATCAGGTACTGTAACATGCTGGTGTTCCCTTGATACAGGCCTGCTGGTTTGTGTAGGATGCAGGTCAGTTTTAGTGTAGGACCCATCTGATTGGAAGCCACCTTGTCGGTCGGTGGATGGGCCGGACATATTTATGATCATCTATATGCGCCAAGAGCTTCCACTTTATCTACTAGTCTACATAGCAGTAATGCTTTTTTACCTTTTCACATGTTCACCTTATATATAACATAGTAACATAGTTTATAAAGCCGAAAAAAGACATCTGTCCATCCAGTTCGGCCCGTGTCATATGTCATGGTGCCTATCAAGTGCTGCTACCATTTTCTGTTTAGTATTTAATTAGCCAGTAGGTAGCTTGCACCTGACTCTCACCTGTAGGAGGTGCTGTTCTTTCTTTGAGTAATTTTGTATGTATAACCCTAGAGATGAGCGAATCAATTCGCCGATTCGTAGATTCGTATCTAATCTTACAAATTTTCTACTCCGAAGCGAATCCGGATGTTTTCAGATTCGCTCCGTTCGAATCTTAAATGTTCTTAAACCTTTGTACGCATACGCTAGGTACTTGTCTGATGAATTGTATGCTAATGCTGTGTATAAGATCATTTGTACGCTGCTGCGAACGAATTCAGTTAATTAGCTAACTTTTACTGTAAGTTTGTTATTCGTGCGGAAAATAGGCGGCAAAAAGCCCTGGAAGGAAGCGGTCACCTGACCTAGTGGGAAGGGCTTGCTCTGATTGGCCCATAGGATTGGTAAGCCAACAACATCAGTTGTGCTACGACTGCTGAGACGAGCAGAAGCACTGTGAAGTTGAGAAAGACAGAACTGTTTTCTGGAAATTGTGGTGTTGTTATGGGCATCCATAATAATACACATATCAGGGCCAGTGCAGGGCCAGTGCAGGGCTAGTAATATTAATCAGGCAAGGAGAGAGACAGGGAGAGAGACAAAGACCTGCTGGTTCGGGTCTCGGTGTGTGCCATCGTAATCCTGCAGGTCCATCAGCCGGATCATGTATTTAAGCTCTCCAGAGCTAAATGTTGAAGAACGCCTGGATGCCATTTGTAAAAGTTCGCTCTGCCTCTGAGGAGTGCATGCCGCAGCCTAGCGTTGTGCATGCCTGTGTATTACGCTATCGCTAGACAATAGTACGCTGAAGATTCATATGCAATTTGTACGCTTATGTGTACGTGTTCACATAAGTAGCGTACCTTTAACAACTGTATGTTCGTTATTAGTGCACGAATGTTCGCAGAACACGACAGAATAACGAATGATTTGTACGCAGTTTGGACCAAATAGCTTCGTAATAGGTACTAATCTTTTAAAAAATTCAACGAACATTCGGAGAACCGAATTTTGGATGATTCGCTCATCTCTATATAACCCTAAACAAAAAATGAATCTGCACCTCCAATAAATGAATATCTATCTATCTATCTATCTATCTATCTATCTATCTATCTATCTATCTACCATTAAATCAAGTGTAGTTATCTTTTTCTTGCCATTCTATACTTAATGCGTTAACCATCAAGTTTTATATCTATCTATCTTACAAGAATGAAGAAAAAAGTGTGATGAAACAAACTGCAGCTTACTACATAAAGGTGCATTTCCTGATTGGTTAGCTCAATGTAGGACCTATGCATATTTCCTTCAAAATTCGCTGTTTCCTATCCTAATAAAAGCTGACAGAATGTAAATGAGTTTCTAAAGGAACCAGCAAAAGTGGCAATTTTTCTCATTTAATCTTTAGATGAGCTGTCTGTCTCCCAGCTGCTGAGCTTCATTAGAATTCTGAAACTAATTCACCTATCAACACATGATTATTGGGTCGTGTGAGTTTTTTTGGGATACATGAAGAGAAAATCACTCCAAAGTACAGGTTGGTCAATAATAAAACTGGCAGACTTCAGAACAATCTGTTCTAACAGGGGAATGAACCCAAATCTCATTTCTGTCTTTTACCAAAGAGATAAATCCCTGTTAAAGATTGAATTGACTTTCTAATATAAGAGTTCATTGGTGCTGTGACTACAAAGTTCAGCTATAATGAAAAGCCTTCAAGAAATAAAAAGGTATTTAGCATTGTGGTCATTAAATAAACTTTTAGAGGTGATTGTTAGCAGAATTTTGGGTCAAGACATCAAAGAGCAGGAAATTCAAATATTTCTATAGAAAATTCAAATGATGAAAAGTAAGGGTTGTGTTACTTAT
This sequence comes from Rhinella marina, assembly GCA_900303285.1. Lineage (NCBI taxonomy): Eukaryota > Metazoa > Chordata > Amphibia > Anura > Bufonidae > Rhinella > Rhinella marina. The sequence continues at coordinate 44,680 of ONZH01010167.1, read as the reverse complement.
AATTATTAATACAGATTACATAACTTTATCATTTATTTTTAGCTATATAGATAGAGCAATGTCTATCATTACTGGGATATCACATCATGGCATGAGATCATGTCACAAAAGCCACATAAAGCCATTCCAAAAATCAAGCAAAAGTTTCTTACAACTGTAAATTAACGTGAGTGTCAAGATAAGAATTATTCCATTAGTACTTAAAAGTATTTATCCACCCAGTAAAAGAAAAAAAAGAAAAAATCTCAGAATGTTATAAAAATAAAAAGTAATACTCAAAAATACCCAATTCTGATGCTTCCAAAGTCTCTACTACCTGGTCACCACTGTGGACAGTCATTGGGAGAGTATCATATTTCCATGTCATCAGGGACCAAGGAGTTTCATATTAGAAGTAAATGAGTAAATTACCAAATGTTTAGCACTGTAATAATGAGTCTAGATTAATTAACTGCGTGCAGTCTCACCCTCATCATGTGCTGGGAAAGTGCATATACTGTATTGACAGTGAGCTTAATTTAGATATTCTGTCATTTGGAAAGAGAAAGCATTAAGATTTAATTTAAAGTTTTGGGGCTTTAAAAAAAAAAAAACTCCCATGAAATTCAAGTGTTTGTTTTTCCCATGGAGTTATCTATGGGAAAATCTCATAACTAGACATGAGCGAATTGAATCCCAAGAAGTGGAATTCAATCCGAATTTCAGGATAAATTCAGTTCGCCTCGAAGCCAAATTTCCTTGTGCTTCATGTTAGATAATCGATTTAACATGAAATAGTGTAAAAAAAAAAAATCATACCTACCTCCTCCATTTGCTGACACGGGCCGCCCGCCGCCATCTTGATTGAAGATCTCGGCCGAAATTTGTCACAAAGCATTTTTTTTTTTAATTTGGCGAATCAGCCGAATCAATCTTTCTAAAAATTCAAAAAAAGACTACAGTATGCTACATTTTGAAACAATGCATTGTGGACGACAACGTGCATCTAGAATTTCACTTTATTTGCACCGGAATTTGTGATGCATGCTTAGTGTGCCAAATATACTACATATTATATATGCACCAGAATTTTAAACCCTTTTGTGACGAGCTAGACATGGCTGTCAACTATCGGGCATATTTTTTTGTCTCGTCCTACTTTGTGCCTTCTTTTGCCATACATATTAGACAAGTTTTATCTTATCTTGTGGTCAAAAACTGTACCATCTCCACTGTAGTTTAAAAATGAGTATATTGTCACGCGAGGTCGGCGTCACGCTCCCTCTGCACGACATCGCCGGACCTCTCCGCCCCCCTAGAGACGAGCAATAGGGAATTGAAGTGCTGGTCTTGTCAGCCAGCACTTCATGAGTTAATTCTCTGTTTGGGTTTAGCCATGTGGTGCTGATCACACCACATGGCTACTTTACATATTGTTTGGACAGCTTGCTCCGCCTCAGGTCATGTGATGCTGGCCACATCACATGATCCTGGGCGGGCTATTTAAAGATGGCAACTGCCTCACTCAGATGCCTGTGATTAGTCTTCTGAGATCAGTGCTTTGTGTTGGACCTTGCTGTTGATTATTGGTATATTGGATTTTGGCTTCGGACTTAGACTACGCTTTTGCTATTCCCCTCGGTATTTGACGTGACCTCCTGTTCTTGACTTGGCTTGCTGACTATTCTGCTATTGTGTTTGTTCTGTCTGTGTTCGTCTTTCCCTGTGTTCCCTTCCCTGTGCACGTACTCAGCATAGGGACTGTCTCCAAGTTACGGTTTTGCCGCCTAGGGCATCTACTGTAAGTAGGCAGGGAAAGAGGTGGGGTTCAGACAGGGCACACTATCCCTTGTTTCCCTGTCGTGACAGAATCACAGGCCGTACCTATGGAGCCGTTGCGAGTACTCATGGACCAGATGAGTAACATGGCTCAGATGATCCAGGATTTGGCCGAGAGACTCCAACATCAGGAGCAGCTGCGGACAGCACCCACAGTCGTTCCCTCCATGCCAAACCCCAATATTGAACCCCATGTAAAATTGCCCAATCGGTTTTCTGGGGACCGAAGGACTTTCCATTCCTTTAAGGAAAGTTGTAAATTATATTTCCGTTTACGCTCACACTCCTCGGGTTCTGAGCAGCAGCGGGTAGGAATAATTATTTCCTTGCTGCAAGGTGATCCGCAGGAGTGGGCTTTCTCATTGCCACCTGACTCCCCTTGTCTATTGTTTGTGGAGGCTTTTTTCCGGGCCCTAGGTCTTTTATATGAAGAACCTGACTTGGCTGCTGTAGCTGAAACTCAGCTCAGAGACATTCGGCAGGGTAACCGTCCAGTTGAGGATTACTGTGCTGAGTTCAGAAAATGGTGTGTGTCCTCTAAATGGAATGACCCTGCTTTGAGAAGCCAGTTTAGGGTGGGACTGTCTGACCATCTGAAGGATTTACTAGTTAGTTATCCTACTCCTGACACCTTAGAGGCGACTATGACCTTAGTTATCAAACTTGACCGACGGTTTAGGGAGAGACAAAAGGAACGTTCTGTTGCCCCTCAAGTTGTCGTGTTTTCCGAAGTTCCTTTTCAGAGCCCGTCTCCTATCAAGGTCCAGGAGGAGCCTATGCAGTTGGGAGTTACTATGAGGGATCAGAGACGCCTGAGAGGGGCCTGTTTTTACTGCGGTGAGATGAACCACTGGCTCCAGCAGTGTCCGAGACTTCTGCTCTCAAAAAGGTCTGTTCCTGGAAGTAAGGTACCCCCTGTGGTGGTAAGAAAGAAAATCTTGTTACCTATTTCCATTTCTTATAACCAATTCAAGAGGTCCGGTGAAGCATTTGTGGATTCAGGTTCTGCTGCTAATTTTATTGATTATGATTTTGTGCAATCTGTGGGTGTGCCTATAATTCCTTTAAGGGAGGTAATTCAAATTATCGCACTGGATTCCACTCCATTGAATAATGGGAGAGTGGAGTTTTGTACTCCTGAGGTTTTATTAACTGTAGGAATTACCCATACCGAGACTTGTTCCTTCCTTGTATTAAAGGATTTACCTGCCGACCTTGTTTTAGGTCTGCCATGGTTACAGGACCACAACCCTGTGATCAACTGGTCGGTAGGTGAATTGGAAAAATGGGGAATGAATTGTGACAAATGTTGTAGATCAGTATTGCTGTTTGGAGGTACCACTGAGTCTTTTTCCTTGCCCAAGTATATCGGCGATTTTTCGGACGTTTTTTCCATGTCCGAGACTGAGTTCCTCCCTCCTCACCGGCAATATGATTGCGCCATCAACCTTATTGAGGGATCCAAATATCCCAAAGGTCGCATTTATAATCTCTCTACTCCTGAACGTTAGTCCATGAGGGATTATCTCAAAGAGAGTCTGGCCAAGGGTCACATCCGGCCTTCAGTTTCTCCCATGGGGGCAGGTTTTTTCTTTGTTGGTAAAAGGGATGGAAGATTGAGGCCCTGTATCGATTACAGGGAGCTCAATAAAATCACTGTTAAAAACAGATACCCGTTGCCCCTTATTCCTGACTTGCTGAATCAGGTCCAGGGGCCTGTTGGTTCACCAAGCTGGATTTGAAGGGGGCATACAACCTAATCAGGATTCGTGAGGGGGACGAATGGAAAACTGCTTTTAATACCCCGGAGGGTCATTATGAGTACTTGGTAATGCCTTTTGGGTTAAGTAACGCTCCGGCAATTTTCCAAAACTTTGTCAATGACATTTTTAGACCATTTATTGGGAAATTTGTAATTGTCTATATTGATGACATCCTGATTTTTTCTGCAGACTGGGAGAGTCACGTATCTCACACCAGGCAAGTGCTGGAGGTGTTGCGTGAAAACAAGTTGTTCGTTAAAGGGGAAAAGTGTACCTTTGGTGTTCAGGAAGTGGCCTTTTTGGGATACATTCTCACCCCTTTTTCTTTCAAAATGGACCCAGTTAAAGTACAGGCCATTGTGGATTGGGTGCGACCTTCCTCTTTGAAGGCGCTCCAGCGATTTCTGGGGTTTGCTAATTTTTATCGTAAATTTGTCAAAAATTTTTCTGTGGTAGCCAAACCCATTACGGATTTGACTCGCAAGGGGGCTGATCTGGTCAATTGGCCCCCTGCAGCTATTGAGGCCTTTGAAAGGTTAAAGCAGTGTTTTATTAATGCTCCTGTGTTGGTCCAGCCTGATCAAAGTAAGCCTTTTGTAGTTGAGGTGGATGCGTCTGAGGATGGTGTGGGGGCTGTACTGTCCCAGGGGTCTTCCACCTTAACTAATCTTATGCCATGCGCCTTCTTCTCCCGCAAGTTCTCTCCTGCCGAGAGGAATTATGATATTGGGAATAGGGAGTTACTTGCAATCAAGTGGGCATTTGAGGAATGGCGTCATTTTTTAGAAGGGGCATTTCACCGCATTACGGTCCTCACGGATCATAAGAATTTAATGTTTCTAGAATCGGCTAAGCGATTGAATCCTAGACAGGCGAGGTGGGCTTTGTTCTTTACTCGTTTTGATTTTTGTGTTACCTTCAGACCCGGGAGCAAGAACGTTAAGGCCGATGCCTTATCCCGAAGTTTCCAGGCGTATCAGCCTCCTGACGTCCCTCCTGAGCCCATCCTGCCAGCTGATATCATCGTGGCCGCTACCTCATCTGACCTCGCTTCTGAAATCTCGGCAGGACAACATCTTGCTCCTATTGGTACCCCCCAATGACAAATTGTTTGTGCCGGCTCATTTGCGGTTGCGACTGCTGGGTGAGTGCCATAATTCTGTTTTGTGTGGACATCCTGGCATCAATGCCACCAAGGAGTTGGTCTCTAGGCAGTATTGGTGGCCGTCAATCTCCAGAGATGTTCAGGCTTTTGTAACTGCGTGTAACACTTGTGCCAGGTCCAAGAATTCCAAGACACGACCTATGGGTGAGTTACATCCTTTACCCATACCTAGTAGACCTTGGTCACATCTGTCCATGGACTTTATCACGGATTTGCCGTGCTCTGAGGGTAAAACCGTGATATTTGTGGTGGTTGACAGATTCAGCAAAATGTGTCATTTTATTCCTTTGTGTAAATTACCCTCTGCGAAGGTCTTGGCGTCTGTGTTCATTGATAATATTGTCAAACTGCATGGTGTTCCTGAGAATATCATTTCTGATAGGGGAGTACAGTTTGTGTCTAGGTTCTGGAGGGCGTTCTGTAATAAGATTGGTATCTCTTTGTCCTTTTCATCAGCCTTTCATCCGGAGACCAACGGTCAGACTGAACATCTAAACCAATCCGTTGAGCAATATCTCAGATGTTATGTTTCTGATAACCAGCATGTGTGGGCCAGATTCCTGTCTCTGGCTGAATTTGCAATTAATAATCGTGTTAATTCATCCTCTGGGATGTCGCCGTTTTTCTGCAATATGGGTTTTCATCCACGCTTTGGCTCCTGTTCCCCATCTGCGTCAGTTGTCCCAGAGGTCAATGATTTTTCTCAAAAACTGTGCACAGTTTGGGCACAGGTTCAGTCGAACCTGGAAAAGGCCCAAGGAGTTCAAAAAGCTAAGGCTTATAGAAAACGTTCTAAGGGTGTGAATTTTAAGGTTGGGGATAAGGTATGGTTATCGACTAAAAATCTCAACATGAGGGTACCATCCTACAAGTTTGCACCTCGCTTCATTGGTCCTTACAGGATCACCAAGGTGATCAATCCGGTTTCTTTTAGGTTATGTTTACCCGACTCCCTTCGTGCTCATAATGTTTTTCATGTGTCTTTGCTCAAACGTTATGTTGCTCCCGTTGGTCCTGAGGAACAGTCTCCTCCTCCGGTTGAGGTAGCAGGACAAATGGAGCATGAGATTGCCAGAATTGTGGATGTGAGAAGGGTCCGGAATTCCTTCCAGTACCTCGTACATTGGAAGGGGTTCGGGCCTGAGGACAGGTCTTGGGTACCGTTGACCAGGATGCATGCAGACTCGCTCATCCGAAAGTTCCATCTGCAGCATCCCAATAAGCCTGCTCCCACTGGTAAGGGTCCGGTGGCCCCTCGTGAAGGGGGGGTACTGTCACGCGAGGTCGGCGTCGCGCTCCCTCTGCACGACATCGCCGGACCTCTCCGCCCCCCTAGAGACGAGCAATAGGGAATTGAAGTGCTGGTCTTGTCAGCCAGCACTTCATGAGTTAATTCTCTGTTTGGGTTTAGCCATGTGGTGCTGATCACACCACATGGCTACTTTACATATTGTTTGGACAGCTTGCTCCGCCTCAGGTCATGTGATGCTGGCCACATCACATGATCCTGGGCGGGCTATTTAAAGATGGCAACTGCCTCACTCAGATGCCTGTGATTAGTCTTCTGAGATCAGTGCTTTGTGTTGGACCTTGCTGTTGATTATTGGTATATTGGATTTTGGCTTCGGACTTAGACTACGCTTTTGCTATTCCCCTCGGTATTTGACGTGACCTCCTGTTCTTGACTTGGCTTGCTGACTATTCTGCTATTGTGTTTGTTTTGTCTGTGTTCGTCTTTCCCTGTGTTCCCTTCCCTTCCCTGTGCACGTACTCAGCATAGGGACTGTCTCCAAGTTACGGTTTTGCCGCCTAGGGCATCTACTGTAAGTAGGCAGGGAAAGAGGTGGGGTTCAGACAGGGCACACTATCCCTTGTTTCCCTGTCGTGACAGAATCACAGGCCGTACCTATGGAGCCGTTGCGAGTACTCATGGACCAGATGAGTAACATGGCTCAGATGATCCAGGATTTGGCCGAGAGACTCCAACATCAGGAGCAGCTGCGGACAGCACCCACAGTCGTTCCCTCCATGCCAAACCCCAATATTGAACCCCATGTAAAATTGCAAATATCTATCTAACAACATACCATAAACACTTTCTTTCAACACATCTTTCGTTCACATTTAACAAAGAACAGACCATTCATAAATATGGTGCAAAAAAAAGTCAGAAGTAATATATTCTGCCACAAAATACAACACTATAAATAAATCACTCCCTTTGTACCCCCAAAAAATGCACCCAAAGTGAGTAAAACACCACAAAAAATGCACTTAGGTCAAACATCTGGGCACAGATACAAAAAATGCAGCAGAAAAAAAATATATATAAAAAAAAACAAGAATATATGAAACCATGCTAAATGATCACCTTAGTGAACACAGTGGAATTATGACTTTTTTAATCTCTATTTATTTATTCAATTTTTTGAGGTGAAGTGACAAAAAAATTGAGAATTTTCCATTTTGTTTTTTTTCCACTAAGCCATTTGCTGTATGGGATAAATATTTGTGTATTTTAATAGTACATCAGACATTTACCTCGGGCCTCTGCTGTTTTAAACACCAGAAGCCCGGCAGCTATGACGTCTGCTGCACTTGCGAGCGGGCACCATCTTTAAAATGTTGATGTCCGTCATACATATACGGCAGAGGTCGAACATATACCTCAAATGAATGTGACTGTAAAGCCGGTGGCATACATCAGCCATTGCTTAGAAAATAAATAGAAATATCATACTGTATACATTGTCTGCAGTGGCCTGATGTGAAAATAACAGTGTTCCAGCGCATACCACACTCTTAAGGCCTGTTCAAACTGTTTTCTGCCAGAGGAACTTTGGCGTGGACACCTGCATCAAAATTTTACGTGGTTTCAGCTGCCTTTCATTTCAATGGGAGGCAGAGTTGAAGATCGGGTTAAATCTGTTAGTTAAAGCCCCAGCCACACTGAGAACAGACATGTCCTTTGTCGACATGGCTGCAGCTTTAAACTGAATGAGGGCGCGCCATTTAAGTGTTCGCCTCAGGCAGCAAAGAGGCTAGATGCACCCCTGGTCATCTAATGCAAAATGAATATTAATCAATGTAAGAAGGGGATGTAAAATACCAGAATAAAAATTAGAATTATAGAATAAAAACACAAATATTAGGGTGCTGATGCATGGCGTTTAATAGACAGGCACAATTATTCACAGTGCATCTTCCACAAATGTATTCATTAAATAGCTATGTAAAAGTTGCTCAACGTGCAGTTCATACAATTTGAAGCGTACCTTACTTTTTAACAAACTCTGCATTAATCAATATTCTGCACAATACATGTGGACAGCGTAAAAGACTTGGCCAACAAGGGGGGGCATAGTTTATATTAGTAAGTGCCATATAGCACATTTTTATTACAGCATTTTACACTTATTTTAGGCAAAAACAAAACATTTACATATAGGTTTCGTCAATGTTTGCCTTCTGTTATCTTTTGCTTTCATATACAATGTGAACATACGTACAAACACTTATTTAAGCTAAATTCTTAACAACGTAATAAGAATTCAGCTTAAATTAATGTTTATGAGCTTTTGTTTAAATGCTATGTACACCTTTTTATTATTATTACATCATACTCATTTTGAGCTAAAAAACAATTTTTTTCAATTGGTCTTTATTAAAAATGTGGCCGTGCAAAGCTTTGAGTTTATCTACTAGCAGGATCTGTATTTTCTCTCGGCTCCATCAGACAGGGCCCCTAATCTCAGACCTTATAAACACTCATTAAAGCTCAATTCATATCTCACTGATACAAATGTGGCTTAAATAAGTGTTTATGACCTTTTAGTAATTTAGAGATAAGGGTTATTAGATGACAGGCACAAAGTAAAATTGAAAGTACCATTTACAAAGCTAGAAAAACAGTTAACCCTTGGTGACAGAACGGCTCAATATTTAAACAAAAAAACAACTAACTGAAAAAATTATTTTTAGCCAAAAATGAAAAATATCAACCATAAAAAAATAGTCCGCAAAGGTGTACATAGCCTTTGCTTTAAAGACAGAGTAAACTTAGTCTGATTATGAGACAAACTTTTAATAGCTGATGCTTGATGATATATCTGGTGCATTGTTAGACTGTCTAATCTACAGTATAACACCTATTTGTTGGCTTATCTCACACTGAAATGGTGTTTTCATGTTCCAAAAATTTTCCACATGCTCTAAAAATCTATCCCAGTGTGCCAAAATTCTGTCTCTAAGCCAAAAATGTTTCTGAATGCCCCAAACATCTTTCCACAAAAACTCTACATCAACCATTTTTATGTACCAGAATCAGAATACCAGAATATTTAAAATATAGACAAATCTTGTTCATATCCACATTTTAAATTCAATTTTCTTCATTTTGGATGGCAGTGAATGTAGCTGCATGATGTGAGGGGGCATGCCGCGCTTCTCCTGGACCTACCCACCGCCCGCTCCATGTTCAGTCTGCTTGTGCTGCTCGGCGTCCGAGAGCTGTACCTGGGAGACCGCCTGCCCGCTTGACTGCTGCCTTTTGCCTGTTGTTGGGCAAGGTGTGGTCGGGGCTCTATGTGACACCCGCTCCGGCATCTCCACATTGACCTGGAAGACACGCACAGCAAGTCCCTGTATGTATATGGTGCTGCCAGGTACAGAGTCTGGAGCACCTGGAGGTTTTAGACCAGAGACAGCGAACAATTGGTATGATGTGTGGTGGCCTAGCGTGGCGCTTAGTAAATCTCAGTGTTTGCAGACGTGCGGTTGGAGGTAGCCCGGCCTTAGTTGTTCCTTATGCCTTTGACTTTCCTGGTTGTGATTTACTAACTAACCAATGGTATCACACTTTTTGCGATTTCTAACTACTAACTTCTAACCTAACAGTTTGTGACTGTGCTTGGAAAAAAGGTTGGAAGGAGTCATTTATTAAAAAAGGAAAGAAAAAAAAAGTTGGAGCGGAGAGGAGCGGGGATATGGCTGAAGAGGCAACGTTATATATTGGACCGTGATTTCTAACTAATTATATGAAAGAGACTTTGTTATCTTTTTACATTGCTGTCCATGTATGTTTCCTAGTGCTCTATAAGTCTATGCCCTTGGGTCTGAGAAATATTGAGTGGTTAAAGCGGCCTGAGTACGAAGCTCTCTATGCCTCTGACTGACCTTGCTGTAACTTGCTAATCAACTAACGGACCATTAACTTTCAATTCAACAGTTTGTGTCTGTATTTGTGACTCTTGGATGGTTTATGTTGTGTCTGGAAAAGGTGCTGGGAGGAGTCACTTACCAACAAAGAAAGCTTTAGTAGAGAAGAGTGGTGATACGGCTAAAGTGGCTTGGAAGATTTGACACAACGTTACATACTGGACAGTGTCTTATTACCCTCTGATAGAGACTCTGCTTCCTTTTTTATATTGGTGTTCACGTATGCTCCCGTGATTTGGCTGAGTTTTTATTAGTAACATAGTAACATAGTAACATAGTTTATAAGGCCAAAAAAAAGACATCTGTCCATCCAGTTCGACCTGTTTTCCTACAAGTTGATCCAGAGGACGGCAAAAAACCCCTGTGCGGTAGAAGCCAATTTTCCTCACTTCAGGGGAAAAAATTTCTTCCCGACTCCAATCAGGCAATCAGAATTACTCCCTGGATCAACAACAACCCATATATATAGTAACTATAACCTGTAATATTATTACCCTCCAGAAATACATCCAGGCCCCTCTTGAACTCTTTTAGTGAACTTACCATCACCACCTCCTCACGCAGAGAGTTCCATAGTCTCACTGCTCTTACCGTAAAGAATCCTCTTCTATTTTTGTGAACAAACCTTCTTTCCTCCAGGCGCAGAGGATGTCCCCTCGTCATGGTCACTGTCCTTGGGATAAAGAGATCATGGGAGAGATCTCTGTACTGACACCTGATATATTTATACATAGTTATTAGATCTCCCCTCAGTCGGCTTTTTTCTAAAGTGAATAACCCTAATTTTGATAATCTTTCTGGGTACTGTAGTCCACCCATTCCAGCTATGACTTTAGTTGTCCTCCTCTGAACCCTCTCCAGCTCTACTATGTCTGCCTTGTTCACAGGAGCCCAGAACTGTACACAGTACTCCATGTGCGGTCTGACTAGTGATTTGTAAAGTGGCAGGACTATGTTCTCATCACGGGCATCTATGCCCCTTTTGATGCAACCCATTATCTTATTGGCCTTGGCAGCAGCTGTCTGACACTGGTTTCTGCAGCTTAGTTTGCTGTTCACTAAAATTCATAGGTCCTTTTCCATGTCAGAGTTACCCAATGTTTTACCATTTAGTATGTACTGGTGACTTGCATTATTCCTTCCCATATGCATAACCTTACATTTGTCAGTGTTAAACCTCATCTGCCACTTCTCTGCCCAAGCCTCCAGTCTATCCAGATCCATCTGTAGCAGTGTACTGTCCTCTTCTGTGTTAATTACTTTACACAGTTTAGTGTCATCTGCAAAAATTGATATTTTTCTGTGCAAGCCTTCTACAAGATCATTAATAAATATATTGAAGAGAATAGGGCCCAATACTGACCCCTGTGGTACCCCACTAGTTACAGTGACCCAATTTGAGTATGTACCATTAATAACCACCCTCTGTTTTTTATCACTGAGCCATTTACTTACCCACATACAGACATTTTCTCCAAAGCCAAGCATTCTCATTTTATATACTAACATTTTATGTGGTACAGTGTCAAATGCTTTGGAGAACTCCAGATATAGGACATCCATTGATTCCCCGCGGTCAAGTCTAGAACTTACCTCCTCATAGAAATTGATTAAATTGGTTTGACACGACCGATCCCTCATGAAGCCATGCTGATATGGACTTATTTGCTTATTTTCATTGAGGTACTCCAAGATAGCATCTCTTAGAAAACCCTCAAACAGTTTACCCACTACAGATGTTAAACTTACCGGTCTATAGTTCCCAGGCTCTGTTTTTGGACCCTTTTTGAATATTGGCACCACATTGGCTATGCGCCAATCCTGTGGAACACTCCCTGTCAGTATAGAGTCCTTAAATATTAAGTATAAGGGTCTGGCAATGACATTACTTAATTCTCTTAGGATACGTGGATGTATGCCATCCGGTCCTGGTGACGCTCTCGGGCTGAATAATTTTGAAGGGCTGAAGGGCTATGGCTCCAAAAAATAGTAGGACATCTGGGAAATTAGTCTCCCCTAAGAATCGCACTGGGGGTACGGTAGAGGGGGGTTCTCCTAGGATTGATAAATATCTGAAGGCGCAGACATCTAAAACTAGGAACACTGCTAAAAATAATCAGGGGGATAGTGCAAAAGATAATAACCAAGAGTCCTCAGTGGAAGGTGTATTGGTGGATGGTACTCAAGATGAGTCTTCAATTGCTACCCCCTCTGAAGTGTCTGAATTAATTAACGAGGGCTCTAATATTCTAGGTGAAATCTTACTAAAGGTGATCAAACAATCACTAATAAAGGTGCACTGCGGCGGTAATGCAATTGACAATATATGGCTAAACCCCCACACTGATGTTAAAATGAGACTTTCGCCAATATATTCGTATATCAAGAACATACCAGAGCACAAGCACCGCGTCAAGGTATTTCAGAGTGGCTCGGGACGTAACGCTAACCTACCTTGCCGTATGGGCAATTGCGGAAGGAGCATATAGGCCGACACACAGCAACCTACTCCTAGTTACCTCCAGCGTGAAAGCACACATACAATGGGAGGAGGGAGGAGACTATGAGCCCCACCTACCAATGACTCATGTGACTCAGGCTACACAGGTGCACCAGAATGTTACCATAAGATGTAAGTAATGGTACATTCAGACCTGGAGTTGCCACACCTCCAGGTATAAATGTTCAAATACAATCACAGAAAAAAATGTGGTCTAAAATGGCAGAAAATTGCTCAGACCCCATATGCTGTTAACGCATATCAAACCGGGGGAGCAATTCCTGCACATGTGGTCCGTTGCTAACAGCAATCCCCGGCAAAAATGCATACAATGGAGGATGCCTGCAGCAGACCACATGTACCACAAAACCATCCTACACAAGGTAACAAATTGTGTGGATGTGGCGAACTATATAATCAATCACTAGTAAAGGTGCACTGCGGCGGTAATGCAATTGACAATATATGGCTAAACCCTCACACTGATGTTAAAATGAGACTTTCGCCATTATATTCTTATATCAAGAACATACCAGAGCCTGAGCACCGCGTCAAGGTATCTCAGAGTGGCTCAGGACCTAACGCTAACCTACCTTGCCGCATGGGCAATTGTGGAAGGAGCATATAGGCCGACACACAGCAACCTACTCCTAGTTACCTCCAGCGTAAAATCACACATACAATGGGAGGAGGGAGGAGACTATGAGCCCCACCTACCAATGACTCATGTGTAACAGGTGCACCAGAATGTTACCATAAGATGTAAGTAATGGTACATTCAGACCTGGAGTTGCCACACCTCCAGGTATAAATGTTCTAATACAATCACAGAAAAAAATGTGGTCTAAAATGGCAGAAAATTGCTCAGACCCAATATGCTGTTACGCATATCAAACCGGGGGAGCAATTCCTGCACATGTGGTCCGTTGCTAACAGCAATCCCCAGCAAAAATGCATACAATGGAGGATGCCTGCAGCTGACCACATTCAAGACCAGAATGGGACCTCTAGTCCAAGCAACAGAGGAGAAATCACTGTTAGAAAACGAGTCGGGAGTAATCGTGAGTAAAGTCTGCTTTCACTTTCATTTTCAGCTTCATTCACAGTATCCAATTTCTATGAGTGATATCTCCCCTTATAGTTAACAGATTTATGTCATTTTGGTATTGCCTTAAAGCCCAGAATGTCAGCTTTAAGACAATACCCATATTTCTAGATAAAACCAAACCAGAGATAGGAGCAGCTAAAGCAGCCACTATCAGTATGGAAGATAATGAGGGACAAGTGACTATTAAGAGGTTAATACAAATGCTTACTGACTTCATGTTTTGAGGCATTTTTTTCTGTGTTTGCTATTCATTATATCTGTGTTTTCAGATTCTGCCTCCAGATTTATGGATTTCAGGAAGCGAGATAGGACCTGGGCTACCCAACTCGGGTCAATTTTTGGGGCAACCTCAGGTGCTGGTGCTGAGTCGAGTAAAATTAAGGATTTGAAATATAAGATTAAAGACCTGTTGAAAAAACGGACCAAGGTTTGGTGGAATAAAGCCACTCTGGAACAATATTTACAAAGGGAAATTATTCCGAGAGGTCTCCGTGTGCAGGTGTTTCCTGCCTTCGAGGTGGGCGACCCAGTGTTTGTTGAGAAGTGGGAAGAGGCTCTGACCAAGTGCTCGCGTACTTTGGTTGAGCTTTTGATAGGAGTGGACAAACGATCATTGGAAGATATTGAAAAGGATATTGACTGTACCCGTGAACAGTTACAACAATCCCTGTCCCCAGAAATCTTTGAAGGATTTGATGGTGAGGTGGAGTTGGAACTTTCTAAATTTGAGAAGGATATTAAAGATCTTAAAGTAAAAAAGTTTCAGAGGGATTTTGTGGATTTCCAGAATAAAAAAGTGTACCGTTGGAGCCAGAAAGGAAATCGTTTTAGAGCTCCATCTGTGTCCATTTCAAATACATCAGCGTTCAGTGACTCAACATGTGGGGATCATTTTTTAGAGTCACGCCGGGGATCTGGCGGAAAAGATGGCGAGGAAACATGGGCCTCCCGTCTAAGAACTTCCTCTATAAAGAGAAAGAACAGACCCAACCACTGGGTAGACAAGCGACCAAAGAGACTGTGAAGGTAATTAATTTATCTGACGTGCCCCTTACGGAGTCCCAACTTTTTTTGCTGGGTAGGGGTCTGACTTTCTCACCGACTGAGAAGTTTGATTACTTTTCGTCGGTGAGAGACTTGGAGCTCTTCGCCAGGAAATTATTATTTAAGAAATTTTTTGGTAGGATTGGAGAGGGGAGTTCTTTTTCTCCTGTGGAGCTCCGGGCCATACAAGACCTGGAGGATCTCCATGAAGATGTACAGATAGAGGATCAGTCCAAATTTCCCATCCATCTGCATCGCCGATCACAGCACTGGCCCCCAATGTCTTCATGTCCCGCTGTTGAGATTTTTGTCGGACTAGTGAAACAAGATCTGACTAAGATACATAACAGGGGTATTAGAGATAATCTCACGGCGGGGCAGAGAAGAGATCTGCGTGAGCTTCAGAATTTGAAAAATGTGGTTATTAAGCCTGCTGACAAGGGGGGTAGTGTTGTGGTCTGGCCGGTGGAGATGTATGAACAAGAAGCTTTCAGACAGCTTAAGGATGGTTGCTGTTATCGTAAATTGGAGACTAACCCCCTTCCCCGCTACAAGGACCAACTTGATGAGATCTTGAGAAATGCATACCAACAAGGCATCATTAGTGCTAAAATGTTGGAGGGCTTGACTGTTGATTTTCCGGTGCTCCCAACATTTTATCTACTTCCTAAGGTACATAAAGATCTGATTAGACCTCCGGGGAGGCCTATTGTGGCGGGGATTGGGGGACTTTGTGAAACCATCTGCAGATTTGTCGACTTTTATCTGCAGAAGTGTGTGGAGACTTTGCCTTCTTTTGTGAGGGACACATCGGATGTGTTGAGACGTCTTGATGGGATACATCTGGACGCTGATATGGTGTTGGTCACGTGCGACGTCGAGTCCCTCTATACGTCTATATGTCACGACCACGGGCTGCGGGCGTCAAGGACCTTTTTACAGATGACAAATGTGGATAGTAGGTTGATAGATCTTATTATGATACTCTTGGAGTTCATTTTGAACCATAATGTGTTTACCTTTAAGGACCGCCTCTTCCTACAGCTCCGGGGAACGGCTATGGGGGCGACATGTGCGCCCTCCTATGCCAACTTATTCCTGGGGCTGTGGGAGAGGGAAGTGGTTATGGATACAGTTGGTCATGACGCCGTGGTCTCGTGGTCGAGATATATAGACGACGTTTTGTTTATCTGGCAGGGCTCGGCGTCGCACCTGACTCAGTTTTTGGACACCCTAAATAATAATGATCTTAATATTCGTTTAACTTGGCATTTGAGCTCCACGTGCATTGACTTTCTTGATCTACAGATTGTTGTTGGTGAGGGGGGTTTTCTGGAGACAGACGTCTTCAGGAAGCCCACATCCACCAACTCTCTGTTGCATTTTTCTTCCTCTCACCATCCACAAGTTATGAGGGCTATTCCGACGGGTCAGTTCTATAGAATCAAGAGACTCTGTTCAAATGATGATCGTTTTGAGCGTCAAGCCAGAGACCTTGGCCAACGCTTTAGAGACAGAGGTTATTCTGAGAAATCCATTAAAATGGGGTATGTGAGAGCTAAAAATGCTCCGAGGCCCTCTCTTTTGAGTGTAAGGAGGAAAAAACCTTTGAATAATGATTCTAATTTCCCAAGATATATCACGGGTTTCAATCATCAATGGCGGCAGATACAAACCATTCTCAACAGACACTGGCAAGTGCTACTCGTTGATCGGGATTTACGAGGTCAGATCTCTCCAGCGCCCATTATGACCTGGAAAAGGTCTAAAAATCTGAGAGATCTTTTGACTCAAAGCCACTTTGTGGCACCAAAGGCTGGGGGCATGTTTGGCGATAAAGGCCCTGTTTGGGGTTCAGTCCCGTGTGGACACTGTATGGCATGCAGATATGTCCCTCGTTGTAAATCCTTTTCAAATACAAAGGGTGATAAGGTGTACAAGATTTTACATCATATTTCTTGTAATACTGAGGGAGTTATCTACTATGCCCAGTGCCCCTGTGATCTAATTTACATTGGTATGACAACCAGGGCCCTCAAGGTCAGGATCTTGGAACATATAAAGGATATTAGATCTGCTGTAGAAATCAAGGAGGTTGACAAAATTAACAAATTGAAACCTATTGCTAAACACTTTAGGGAGACCCATAACTGCAATCCATGTGGGTTGCATTTTCGAGGAATAGACCGAGTAAGATTGGGCATCAGAGGTGGCAATATCAGAAAATGCCTGTTACAAAAGGAGACCAAATGGATGGTTCTCCTTGATACGGTGTCCCCAGAGGGTCTGAATGAGGCTTTGAGTTTCAAATCCTTTTTATGATTTTTGTATATTATTTCATTTTTATGTGTTTTATGTGTCTTATGTTTTCTTTATAGGATTGCTGTATATAACATCTCCTCTCAGATCCACCTTTCGATATCTTTCTGGCTCTTTGTGAACCTCAGATATATAATCTTCAAGGAACAGTGAAGACATAGGATTTGTGTTTCACAGATGTTTTTATTATTTTTGTGATTAAATAATTAAATTTTTTTTTTTTTTTTTTTTTTTTTTTTTACACAAATTTTAGTTTATGGAGTATACACAGGTTTTTCATGTCACAATATTTTTATTTTTGTGGTTACAAGTATGTTTGTTTTTCACATCATCATTTCTCACACTTTATTAATAATCACATGATTTGCGTCACAATTGTAGTGATTTGTACTTTTTAGACACTTTTATTGAGACCTAATGGTCATTTAGTCCGCATGTATATTCCCTAATTGGGTCTTATTTAATTTCACAAATAGTATTAATATCACGACAATGTGTTGGGTTGTCTTTTTATGTTTCCTTGGTGATGACATACACACCGTGGTGACGTGTGCGCGTCGGGAGGATGCGCTGCGTTCCGGCGGTCACGAGGTGGCGTCAGGTGGGACCTTCGGGAGAGGACTGTCCTGCATGTGATGTGGTTCACTCCTCCCCCTTACGTCTCTGACGCCGCAGCGTGTCTCTCTGGCCGCATCATCCTCTGGTGACGCGCCGATTTTGCGCCGCTAACAGGTGTGTATGCTTCTGGGCCTATTGTAGAGCTATTTAAAGGGGTTGGATTCTGGGAGGTGTCTCCTCCTGACGAAGCTTTCATAGCGAAACGCGCGTAGAGGTTTGGTGGTTACTCGGGTCAGCCGCTGTACATCTCTCCCCATCATGTCCATGGGTAAGCTGTTTGGTGGTTTTTTTTGTTTATTTTTACTAGAGTTATTATACTCTGGGGCCCTTTTCTTTCTTCTAGGTTATTTTTCCTATGTGGCCAAGCACTTATTATATATATAGCCACTATTTATTGGAGGTCACACTTAGTGTGACAGGTACATATTGTGATAATGCTTGCCCTCTTTTTAAGACATGTGTAACATCTAATGGGGAGATGCGGTATTTTCCCGTTTAGCTTATGATTCTAGCCAGCATCTGGGTTTCTTTTTGTATGCCTTAATTTTCTTTTTGTTATTATTTTTTGATATATATAAACTGTTTTTGTATTATACCAATAAATTGCTATTTTGTATATTTTTATAATACTGTTGTGTTGAGTACTTTTTCTGGTCTTTCAGGCGAGAGACTGGGGTAGTAGGTTGTTTGATGTTAATCTGTACTCTTTAGGAATGTTTTGAGGCATTTTTTTCTATAAAATATATAGGCCTTATAATTGGCAACTGTACTGTGCGTTCTCTTGCAAACTAATTTAAATACCTGGTGTTAATACACACCGTCTGAACAGTTAGTACACGGCTGTGTACCTTGAACTATAAAATATATAGGCCTTATAATTGGCAACTGTACTGTGCGTTCTCTTGCAAACTAATTTAAATACCTGTTGTTAATACACACCGTCTGAACAGTTAGTACACGGCTGTGTACCTTGAACTATAAAATATATAGGCCTTATAATTGGCAACTGTACTGTGCGTTCTCTTGCAAACTAATTTAAATACTTGGTGTTAATACACACCGTCTGAACAGTTAGTACACGGCTGTGTACCTTGAAATATAAAATATATAGGCCTTATAATTGGCAACTGTACTGTGCGTTCTCTTGCAAACTAATTTAAATACCTGGTGTTAATACACACCGTCTGAACAGTTAGTACACGGCTGTGTACCTTGAACTATAAAATATATAGGCCTTATAATTGGCAACTGTACTGTGCGTTCTCTTGCAAACTAATTTAAATACCTGTTGTTAATACACACCGTCTGAACAGTTAGTACACGGCTGTGTACCTTGAACTATAAAATATATAGGCCTTATAATTGGCAACTGTACTGTGCGTTCTCTTGCAAACTAACTTAAATACTTGGTGTTAATACACACCGTCTGAACAGTTAGTACACGGCTGTGTACCTTGAAATATAAAATATATAGGCCTTATAATTGGCAACTGTACTGTGCGTTCTCTTGCAAACTAATTTAAATACCTGGTGTTAATACACACCGTCTGAACAGTTAGTACACGGCTGTGTACCTTGAACTATAAAATATATAGGCCTTATAATTGGCAACTGTACTGTGCGTTCTCTTGCAAACTAACTTAAATACTTGGTGTTAATACACACCGTCTGAACAGTTAGTACACGGCTGTGTACCTTGAAATATAAAATATATAGGCCTTATAATTGGCAACTGTACTGTGCGTTCTCTTGCAAACTAATTTAAATACCTGGTGTTAATACACACCGTCTGAACAGTTAGTACACGGCTGTGTACCTTGAACTATAAAATATATAGGCCTTATAATTGGCAACTGTACTGTGCGTTCTCTTGCAAACTAATTTAAATACCTGTTGTTAATACCCACCGTCTGAACAGTTAGTACACGGCTGTGTACCTTAAACTATAAAATATATAGGCCTTATAATTGGCAACTGTACTGTGCGTTCTCTTGCAAAATAATTTAAATACCTGTTGTTAATACCCACCGTCTGAACAGTTAGTACACGACTGTGTACTTTGAACTATAAAATATATAGGCCTTATAATTGGCAACTGTACTGTGCGTTCTCTTGCAAAATAATTTAAATACCTGTTGTTAATACCCACCGTCTGAACAGTTAGTACACGGCTGTGTACCTTGAACTATAAAATATATAGGCCTTATAATTGGCAACTGTACTGTGCGTTCTCTTGCAAACTAATTTAAATACTTGGTGTTAATACACACCGTCTGAACAGTTAGTACACGGCTGTGTACCTTGAACTATAAAATATATAGGCCTTATAATTGGCAACTGTACTGTGCGTTCTCTTGCAAACTAATTTAAATACCTGGTGTTAATACCCACCGTCTGAGCAGTTAGTACACGGCTGTGTACCTTGAACTATAAAATATATAGGCCTTATAATTGGCAACTGTACTGTGCGTTCTCTTGCAAAATAATTTCACGGCTGTGAAGGCAAAATATTGTAACCAAAAAAAAAATAAAATGCGGAGGGGGGCTAGCGGAATAGGACGAGGACGGGGGCGTGGGAATGCTTTTGGGTGCCTTGTTGAAGCCAGTGGGGATACAATGCGTGCTGGTGAGGGTCAGCCAGGATCCCGCTCATCCAGAATCCCTGCCTTTATGGGACAGTTAAGCAGGGGGCGGGTTACACCGCTGTTGAGGCCTGAGCAGGTTGAACAGGTGGTGCAATGGATAGCCGATAGCGCTTCCACACAGTTGTCCACCAGCCAGTCATCCACACAGTCTCACTCTGACGCTCCGTCCTCCACACCTGGCCAACAGAGTCATCCCACCATTGACCCCTCCCAGGAGCTCTTTTCGGGTCCTTTTTCAGATGTGCCGGAAGAATCCCAGGAGCTAGCAGAGGAATTTGTTTGTAGTGATGCCCAAACACTTGAGTTTTCGCCATCTCCTGCTGATGTGGACCCTGAGCCAGCATCTGTTATCATGAGCGATGATGATGATGAGACGCAGTTGCCATCAAGGGAGGCTGTTGGAATGTCCAGTGGGCAGCAGGAGGAGCAGAGTGAGGAAGTGGAAGAGGAGGTGGTGGATGACGAAATGACCGACCCCACTTGGCCAGGGGTGATGTCCAGCGAGGAAAGCAGTGGAGAGGTGGTGGTCTGCGCAGCACCGAAAAAGGTAGCAAGAGGCAGAGGGATGTCCAGAGGCAGAGGGATGTCCAGAGGCAGAGGGATGTCCACAGGCAGAGGGATGTCCATAGGCAGAGGACAGTCCAGACAGAGAAGTGAGGCCACAGCCAGCAGGGCCGAAGCTGTTCCCGGCAGCGGGCAGTCGCGCAAAGCTCCCCCATCGAGGCCTCGTACTTCTGTGGTGTGGAGATTTTTTAATGTTTGTGCGGATGACAAACTGAGCGCGGTTTGCACACTCTGCCACTCAAAACTGAGTAGGGGCTCTGAGAAGAGCAATCTGACCACCTCAGGCATGCGGCGTCACTTGGAAGTCAAGCACTGGGCTGAGTGGGAGAGAGCAAACGCAATACAACCTGCGCCCGGTCTTGCTGCCACTGCCTCTTCCCCTTTGTTGTGTGCTGCCACTGCGGTCCAGACCTCCAGCCAGGACACCTCCACATCTGCCTCTGCCTTGGCTACTTTGGGGCCTTCTCCTTCAGCCTCCCCTTCCCCCGCCTCTTAGCCTGCACCTTCACACTCCTCGTCCCAACAACTGTCCATCTCGCAGGCGTTCGACCGCAGGCGGAAGTACGCCTCGAGTCACCCCCAAGCCCAAGCCTTAAACTGCCACATCTCCAAACTGCTGGTCCTGGAGATGTTGCCGTTTAGGCTTGTGGAGACGCAGGCCTTCCGCGACCTGATGGCGGCTGCCGCACCTCGCTATTCCGTCCCCAGCCGCCACTACTTTTCCCGGAGTGCCGTCCCCGCCCTGCACCAGCACGTGTCGCGTAACATCAGGCGGGCCCTGAGGTACGCAGTCAGCGCAAAGGTCCACTTGACCACCGACTCGTGGACAAGCGCTTGCGGCCAGGGACGTTACATTTCTTTGACGGCACACTGGGTGAATGTTGTGGAAGCGGGGACGGGGTCGCAAACAGAGACGGCCTACCTACCACCCCCGCCCAAGATTGCCAGCATGGGTTCTGATACACCCCCCTCCTCTTCCTCCTCCTCCTCCTCTGCCTTAACATCGCCCTCAGCCGCTAGCTGGAAGCGCTGCAGCACTGGCGCGGGGAGACGTCAGCAGGCGGTGCTTAAGCTCATCAGCTTGGGCGACAGGAAGCACAGCGCCCCAGAAGTGAGGGACGCCATATTGCAGCAGACGGAGATGTGGCTGTCGCCGCTGCAGCTAGGACCAGGCATGGTCGTGTGCGATAACGGCCGTAACCTGGTGGCGGCTCTGGAGCTTGCCGAACTCAATCACGTACCATGCCTGGCCCACGTTTTTAATCTGGTAGTCCAAAAATTTCTAAAGACTTACCCCAACCTGGCAGAGCTACCGGTGAAAGTGCGGCGCTTGTGCGCTCACTTTCGGAAGTCAACTGTAGCTGCTGCTAGCTTAAAAAAACTCCAGCAACGCCTCCATTTGCCTGAACATCGGCTGTTGTGCGACCTGCCCACTCGCTGGAATTCCACCTATTCCATGTTGGCCAGGGTGTGTGATCAGCAGAGAGCATTGATGGAGTACCAGATTATGAATCCACGCGTGCCTCCAACTCAGCTCCCTCAGTTTGCCAACCACGAGTGGCCATGGATGGCAGACATATGCGATGTACTGCGTATCTTTGAGGAGTCCACCAAGAAGGTCAGCAGCGAGGACGCTATAGTGAGCGTAACCATCCCGCTCCTATGCGTCCTTAAAGAATCGCTCATCGCAATAAGGGAGAACGCATTGCACGCAGAGGAGACGGGGGTAGGAGGAGGCGCAATGGAGCTACACAGTCAGACCACACTTTTGTCTGCTTCACGGTGGCAGTTGCAGGAGGAGGAGGATGAGGAGGAGGACGACGTGGAGGTGGCTGTGGAAGAGGAGGAGGATGCTGGCGGCGAGGGTAGCAGTCAGGCTGTGTGCGTCCCATTGGTTCAGCGCGGATGGGGCGGTGAGGAGGCGGAAGAGGAAGAGGAGGAAATGGCAAGTGATCCTTCTGGTGGGGGCAGTGAGGTCATGCCTATTCAGAGTCTGGCACACATGGCTGACTTCATGCTGGGCTGCTTTTCCCGGGACACACGTGTTGTCCGGATAGTGGAGAACAAACTGTACTGGGTCTTCGCACTCCTGGACCCCCGGTATAAAGATAACGTCTCCTCTTTTATTCCGGTAGAGGAGAGGATGAATCAATTGCTGGAATACCAGAGGGAACTCGTGCAGAACATGATGGAGATTTTCCCACCCACCATCGCTGGCGGCAGAGAGGAGAGGGTTTCCCAGAGTCCCACAACATCAATCAGGCCCACAGCCACCAGGGGAACACTCTCCAAGGTGTGGGACACGTTCATGGCACCCCCTCGTGCAACTTCCATCACTGTGGGGCCCGCTATCAGCAGGAGGGACAAGTATCGGCGGATGTTGCGGGAGTACCTGGCAGACCGTACCCCTGTCCTCCCCGATCCCTCGGCGTCCTACACTTACTGGGTCTCCAAGTTGGACACGTGGCTGGAACTGTCCCTGTACGCCTTGGAGGTGCTTGCCTGCCCTGCCGCCAGCGTGCTATCAGAAAGGGTGTTCAGCGCAGCCGGGGGCATTATAACCGATAAGCGCAGCCGCCTGTCAACCGACAGTGCCGACAGGCTGACGCTAATCAAAATGAACAGCAAGTGGATTGACCCGGACTTTGCTTCTCCAACAGTGGAAAGCAGCCAAAAGTGAAGTGCCATCTGTATGAAGTGCCATTTCCTCCTCCACCTCCTCCTCCTCCTTAACCGCCGTAGAATTGCTCCGTAAATAAGAAAAATTTATATATTTATGGCTCACCTCTTGGGCCTCCACAAAATTTTTAAGAGGTCTCACCTCTTGGGCCTCCACAAAATTTTATCAAGGTCTCACCTCTTGGGCCTCCACAAAATTTTTAACAGGTCTCACCTCTTGGGCCTCCACAAAATGTTTAAGAGGTCTCACCTCTTGGGCCTCAACATAATTTTTAAGAGGTCTCACCTCTTTAGCCTCCACACAATTTTTAAGACGTCTCACCTCTTGGGCCTCCACATAATTTGTAAGAGGTCTCACCTCTTGGGCCTCCACATAATTTTTAAGAGGTCTCACCTCTTGGGCCTCCACAAAATGTTTAAGAGGTCTCACCTCTTGGGCCTCCACAAAATTTTATCAAGGTCTCACCTCTTGGGCCTCCACAAAATGTTTAAGAGGTCTCACCTCTTGGGCCTCCACAAAATTTTATCAAGGTCTCACCTCTTGGGCCTCCACAAAATGTTTAAGAGGTTTCACCTCTTGGGCCTCCACAAAATGTTTAAGAGGTCTCACCTCTTGGGCCTCCACAAAATGTTTAAGAGGTCTCACCTCTTGGGCCTCCACAAAATTTTATCAAGGTCTCACCTCTTGGGCCTCCACAAAATTTTTAACAGGTCTCACCTCTTGGGCCTCCACATAATTTTTAAGACGTCTCACCTCTTGGGCCTCCACATAATTTGTAAGAGGTCTCACCTCTTGGGCCTCCACATAATTTTTAAGAGGTCTCCAACTCTTGGGCCTCCACAAAATGTTTAAGAGGTCTCACCTCTTGGGCCTCCACAAAATGTTTAAGAGGTCTCACCTCTTGGGCCTCCACAAAATGTTTAAGAGGTCTCACCTCTTGGGCCTTCACAAAATGTTTAAGAGGTCTCACCTCTTGGGCCTCCACATAATTTTTAAGAGGTCTCACCTCTTGGGCCTCCACATAATTTTTAAGAGGTCTCACCTCTTGGGCCTCCACATAATTTTTAAGAGGTCTCACCTCTTGGGCCTCCACAAAATGTTTAAGAGGTCTCACCTCTTGGGCCTCCACAAAATTTTATCAAGGTCTCACCTCTTGGGCCTCCACAAAATGTTTAAGAGGTCTCACCTCTTGGGCCTCCACAAAATTTTATCAAGGTCTCACCTCTTGGGCCTCCACAAAATTTTTAACAGGTCTCACCTCTTGGGCCTCTTGGGGTAAAGGGAGGGATTAATCCTCATTGGTTAAGTGCCATCGATGACCACTCATCTATTAAGGAGGATATTGTTGCAACTTGGAATATTAATAGGGGTTCTACTAAAATGGAATACATCTGGGACGCCATGAAAGCGTTTATTCGGGGCATAATAATAAAAAAGATTATATATTTGAAACGGACATTTGCCCATAGAGAAGAAAAGCTTAGGGATGAGGTAAAAGATAAGGAACAGGATTATTATGAGAATCAGACAGAAGATAAGAGGAAGAGCATAGTGGAAGCACAATGTAAATATTGTGATTTCATGTACAAAAAGGCTCAGCAAAGGTTTTTTTATTTTTATTTTTTAGATTTATTTTTATTTTAAATTAGACATTACAAAAAATCATTATTACATATGGGGAAGTCCTCTTAAAAATCGACATACCATCATATACAGTCATATACTGTCTACCACAGCCATAATTCCCCCTAAATATTCGCCCCTAAACCCCCGCACCTCCCCCACCCCACCCCAGTGGACCACGGAGGGGAAAAAAAAAAACAAAACCTAACACCACTTATCCCATATCATATGCCATCTTTTTTCTTTGTTCTGCTTCTTATACCACAGGAGCTCATAATTTTTTACCCTATCCACCAAATTCTTCCAGTGAGTTAAATTTGGATATTTATCGGCCATCCAATTCTTAGCTATGACCAATCGGGCAAGAAACAACAGTCTAGAGGCCAAATTTTTAATACCCCAAGAGACGTTCACTCTTCCAAAGTGTCCCAAAATCAAACATTTTGTGTTAAAACCAATTTCGATGTCAATGATTCCCTTAATATAACCATAAATTTCCTTCCAAAAGCCTCTTATATATACAGTCCCAGCAAAGATGTAAAAAATCTGCCCTCTCTGAACCGCATTTAGGGCAGTTTGCATCTTCCCTCTTTCCTATCTTATGCAATACCACTGGCATGTAATATAACATATAAACATAATTGAATTGCACCATCCAGTGATTTTCATTTTTAGTCATATATTTCATATTTCCAAATATTTCCTCCCATTCTCCCTCTGACCCGGACTGTGAAACCTCATCCCATTTAGCCTGTGCTTTGTGTGCTCTTCCTTCTGTGAAACCCCTAATAAAACACCTATAAAGCTTTGATAAAGAGTTCTTCTTCGTTGTGGAGTCCTGTAACAATTTAATAATATCATACGAGTTAACCACTAATTTCCCTTTGTCTTTCATACCCAAAAAAACATTATATAAACAATAATATTTAAACCACCCACTACCCTTTACGTTATATCTGGCCTGTAGTTCCCTAAATAATATAATTTGACCCCTATCAAACAAGTGAAATACTTTATTAATCCCCAGGGATTCCCAGTATCTCCAATCAGTGTTATCATAAAATTCTTGCATATTAGGATTCTTCCAAAGGGGAGTGAACTGAAAACGGCCTCTGTGACCTATTAATTTCTTAAGCTTAACCCAGCATCCACCCAGTAATTTCCCGAGGGGGAGTGCTCTCATAGACGAACTTTTATTGTTATATATTTCCAGCAGCTCAAAAATTGAAGTTACATTCCTGCCATATAGATCCATTAGTTTCCTAATTACAGGACAACTCTTCCACTGAGCTAATATTTGAAGCTGAGACATAAGGAAGTATCCCTGAAAAAGGGGGAGGGCCATGCCACCACAATCTTTTGGTTTATACAGATGTATTAATTTTATTCTTACTCTTTTTCTCCCCCAGATCAGGTCATTTAACATTCCCTCGATCATCCTAAAAGTTTTAGTGTCAATCCATATAGGTGAAACATTGAAAATATACATTATCTGGGGCTGAAGAATCATCTTGACCAAGGCGACTCTGTCCGCCCTCGACAATGGGATCTTCAACCAAATATTAACTTTATGCCTAATTTTTTCTATAATTGGTTTGATGTTGAGTTCAGCAAAATCCTCAATCTTGGGTGAGACTTTTATCTCCAAATATTCAAAAGTCTCGGACTGTCCGATAATTCTAAGATTACCACTATTTAATACCATATTCCCATCCAATAGCATTAGACTTGACTTCGTCCAATTTATATCTAATCCTGAAAACTCCCCATATTTTGATATTAACGACATAACCCTAGGAATTGATTTAGGAGAATCACTAAGACATATCAGAATGTCGTCGGCATACAGCCTGAGTTTGTCTCCTACTCCCCCACAACCACAACCCTTAATCTCCACTTCATTCCTAATATAAATAGCCAGTGGTTCAATAAATAGTGAAAATAATAATGGGAAAAGGGGGCATCCCTGCCTGGTTCCTCTGCCCAGTTTGATTGTTTCTGTTAATTGGCCATTTACATTAATCCTTGCACAAGGCTCTCTATACATAAGTTTTACCAAATTCATATATATGTCCCCAAAGCCAAAGTTCTTCATAGCTTGCCACAGAAAACTCCACTCGACCCTGTCGAAGGCCTTGGTAGCATCTAAAGACAGGATCGAGCGGAGTTCTCCTTCCCCCATCTGCATTGCAGCATACAAAGCCCTGATATTGGCAGTTATATTTCTAGTGGGCATAAAACCGCTTTGATCCGGGTGAATAAGATCAAGAATGACTCACTTTAGTCTATTAGCTAGAATTTTAGCAAGCAGTTTAATGTCAGTGTTTAGTAACGATATGGGCCTATATGCTTCCCTATCCTCTACGTCTTTCCCCTTTTTTGGGATCAACACGATCACTGCTTCTTTCATAGAGCCAGGAAGGTGACGTGTTTTATATGATTCATTAAGTACCTTAGATAACCTAGGTAGCAAAACTGGTCCATACTTCCTGTAGATCTCAAAGGGGAGACCATCAGAGCCTGGGGATGAATTCCCCGAAATGGACTTCAGGGCCTTCTCTAATTCAGAAACAGTGATCGGAGCGTCCAAATCGTTCCTTTGATGGTTGGTGAGTTTCGGAAAACTCTCTTGGGATAAATATTCCTCAGTCTCCCTAGCGGATTTAATCATTGATGATGAATATAACATAGTGAAATAATCTTTGAATATTTCTTGGATGTCTCCCTGATTACACAATCTGCAGCCACCATCATTTTTAATAGCAAGAATAGGAGATATTCTGTCTTGATTCTTGATAACCGAGGATAATAATCTACCTGGTTTGCCCCCTTCAAATAGAATTTTTGATTTTTAAAGCAGCATTTCTGTTGGGCCTTTATCATACTCGCTTCTCTAAGTTGATTTTGAGCTTCATTAAAGGCAGTTTCGTTAGTTTTCGATGGATCCCTAATAAACTCAAATTCTTTAAGGAGACAATTGTCCCTTAATCCCTTATCTTCCTTCAAGAAAGCCTTGCACTTAGTTTTTATTCTCCCAAATAAGGTACCTCTTATGTGAGCTTTCAGGGCATCCCAGACATATACTAGAGATGTTGATCCCTCGTTTTCCTCCCAAAATTTTATCAGGCTATTCATAATGCTCAGGTGATCATCAATTATAGATAACCAGTGAGCATTAAGGTGAAATAAAGAGTTTTGTCGCTTTTCACCAAGATAATTATGCACTGTAACAGCTGCCAAAGAGTGATCCGAAATGCCCGATGGTTCATACATAATTTTACCAATGTCCCCCATTAAATCCTGGCTCACCAACGTCAGATCAATCTGGGACATTGTATTATGTGATTTATTAAAGCATGAATATACCCGTTTTGTAGGATATTTATGCCTCCAGACATCAATTCAACCCGCCTCGGAGCAAAAGCCAGCCAAATTGCTGTGTTTTTGCAATACATTATTACTCCTGCACTCGAGGCGGGCTCTATCGAGCTGAGTATCCATGACGCTGTTAAAGTCACCAATTATTAAAATTGGACATGACTCTCTACTATTACAAAACTCTAGAAGCTTCTGTAAAACACAGTACTTAAATGGGGGAGGAATATACACAAAAGCTAAAATACATAATCGCTTATCTAACTTCCCAAACAGAAAAATATATCGGCCTTCAATATCGATCTGTTTATCCAGAGGATCAAAATGCACCTTATCATGAACTAAAACAGTAATACCTCTGGAGTAAACAGATCCATATGAATGGTACTTACATTTCACCCATTTTCTTTCAATCCAACTTCTTCTCTCTCCCGTCAAATGGGTTTCAATCAAGCACACTATGGCCGGTAAATGTTTGTGAACAACGTCTAGTACTGCACATCTCTTAATGCTATCATTAAGCCCTCTAATATTCCAGGCAATTATTTTGCTCATTTTTCAGAAGAACAAAAAAAAAAAAAAAACACAGGTAAGAAGGACACAGGTAAGACACAGGTAAGAAGACGCCTGCAGGGCACACTCCGGCGCTTCACCGTCTCCTGCACACTCCGACTCACAGGGGAGGCGTCCTCCACAAGACCAACAGGCGCAAACTCCAGCGGACTCCGGACCATAGACGCCGCCTCCTCCGAGCACAACCACCTCCGGCCATCTCCAGCCGTCTCCGAGGCCTGCAGCTAAAGCCCTCTCCCCGGCACTTAGACCCGAGACTGGGAGCACATATCGGCGTGGGTCAGCGCCGAACGAAGCAATGGGGCAGCAGAGCGGAGGGTAGGAGCCAGGAGTCACCGCACGTCGGCACTCACGTCATGCCGGCACGCTCACGTAGCACGGGGGCGCCCAGGCTCAGCAAAGGTTATTTTTTTTCAGGCTATAAAGGATTTAGGGAGTCTGGGAAACCAGGCAAGTTGCTAGCCTCTATTATTAGTAACTTCTGCAATAAGATCTCCACAGGGTAATATCTTACAGGGTCAGGAGGATATCAGGAAAATGTTTTTCATTCTTTTGAAGAACTATATAGGTCTGAAAGTAAGGCAACTGAAGAGGAAATGGAGGAATATCTGAAGTGTATTGAGTTTCTTATGTTACCAGAAGAGCAGAGATCTGCTCTGGATATGCCGATCTACGTGAATGAATTGTGGATAGCCTTCAAATCTATTCAAGGCAATACTTCTCCTGGCTCGGATGGTATACCATTTGAGTTTTATAGGAGACTGAAAGACCCAGCTTCGCCTGGGTATATTTCATCTATTTATTTAATGTTTCTGTGTGTCGTTGCAGAGAGGAAGTCAATGCAGCTGACAGAAATTGATTTTTACCTTCATTTTTTCAATCCCTATTGGCTGCAGAGTGGGAGGGGGTGTGGTTTAATGGGACATGGTGGCGGGGGTTAAGTCCTTCATTTCAGGGTGGCCTGAATTATAGGTTAATGCCATGGTAATTTGAGGAATCACAATGGGTAGCAGTGGAAGAAAACATTGCTTTGTGCGGGTATATTTAATCTATTTCATTTAATGTTTCTGTGTGTCGTTGCAGAGAGAAAGTCATTCTCCCTCCCATCCCTGCAGCTGACAGATGTCGATTTTTACCTTCAATTGTTCAATCTCCATTGGCTGCGGAGCGGGAGGGGTCATGGCCTGACTGAGTCGGGGGCGTGACGTTGCAAGACCTGGGGCGGGGTTTTAAGTCCTTCTTTTGATGGTGGCCAGAATTACAGGTCGATGCCATGGTAATTTATGAGGACACGCCATGGGTAACAGTGGAAGAAAATATTGGTTTGCACGGGTATATTTAATCTATTTCATTTAATGTTTCTGTATGTTGTTGCAGAAAAAAATCCAACTTCCCTCCCACCCCTGCAGCTGACAGAAGTTGATTTTTACCTTCATTTTTTCAATCCCCATTGGCTGCGGAGTGGGAGGGGGCGTGGCCTGACAGAGTGGGAGCGTGGTTTCGCGAGATCTGGGGCGGGGGTCAGAGTGGCATGAATTACAGGTCAATTACATGGTAATTTATGGGGACCCGCAATGGGTAGCAGTGGAAAAAAACATCTTTTATTAGTACTGAATGGTCTTAGTCTAAAATTAGTCAATTTCATCTACGATTTTTGTGTGTCGTTGCAGAGAGAAATTCACCCCTGCAGCTGATTTTTTTCAATCCCCGTTGCCTGCGGAGTGGGAGGGGGCATGGCCTGGCAGAGTTGTGGGTGTGGATTATCAAGATGCTTCGAACGGTTGTAGTCTGAAATTAGTCTATTTCATCTAAAATGTTGTGTGTCATTGCAGAGAGAAATTCACCCGCCCACCCCTGCAGCTGACAGAAGTTTATTTTTCCCTTCATTCTTTCAATCCCTGTTGGCTGCGGAGTGGGAGGGGGCATGACCTGACAGAGTTGGGGGTGTGGCTTAGAAAAGCGCTTCGCATAGGTGATTTAATCTATTTCATTGAATGTTTCTGTGTGTCGTTGCAGAATGGCTGCAGAGTGGGAGGGGGTGTGGTCTGACAGAGTTGGGGGCGTGACTTAGCAAGACGATTCGAACAGTTGTAGTCTATAATTAGTCTATTTTATCTAAAATTTTTGTGTGTCGTTGCAGAGAGAAATTCAGCCTCCCACCACGGCAGCAAACAGAAGTTTATTTTTACCTTCATTTTTTAAATTCCCATTGGCTGCGGAGTGGGAGGGGGTGTGACCTGACAGAGTCAGGGGCGTGGATTAGCAAGACGCTTCACATGGGTGTATTTAATCTATTTCATTTAATGTTTCTGTGTGTCGTTGCAGAAAGAAAGTCAACCTCCCACCCATCCCTGCAGCTGACAGAAGTTGATTTTTACCTTTATTTTTTCAATCCCTGTTGGCTGTGGAGTGGGAGGGGGCGTGGCCTTACAGAGTCGGGGCGTGGCTTAGCAAAGCGCTTCGCATAGGTGCATTTAATCTATTTCATTTAATGTTTCTGTGTGTCGTTGCAGAATGGCTGCGGAGTGAGAGGGGGCGTGGCCTGACAGAGACGGGGCGTGGCTTAGCAAAAGGCTTCGAACGGTTGTAGTCTATAATTAGTCTATTTCATCTAAAATTTTTGTGTGTCGTTGCAGAGAGAAATTCACCCTCCCACCCCTGCAGCAAACAGAAGTTTATTTTTACCTTCATTTTTTCAATTCCCGTTGGCTGCGGAGTGGGAGGGAGCGTGACCTGACAGAGTCGGGGGCGTGGATTAGCAAGACGCTTCGCATGGGTGGATTTAATCTATTTTATTTAATGTTTGTGTGTGTTGTTGCAGAAAGAAAGTCAACCTCCCACCCATCCCTGCAGCTGACAGAAGTTGATTTTTACCTTTATTTTTTCAATCTCTGTTGGCTGCGGAGTGAAAGGGGGTGTGGCCTGACAGAGTTGGGGTTGTGGCTTAGTGAGACCTGGGGCGGGAGTTTTAAGTACTTCTTTTAGGGTGGCCTGAATTAAAGGTCAATACCATGCTTATTTATGAGCCCACGCAATGGGCAGCAGTGGAGGAAAACATCTTTTATTACTACTGAACTGTAGTAATAGAAAAAAACATAAGTTATATTTATGGTAACCGGAATACCTTTAACAGTGTCAGTAAATAGAAATGGATGAGATCCTCAGCTGCTGATAATTACCTGGTTGTTATGGAAACCTGCCCTGTCTGTGTGGCTTTGCAGAGAATGGCAGTTGGAGTTTAAAACCAAAGCTCCCAGTTGTAATGTTGGCTAATGGAGATCATATTTTGGGAATATCTCGGGAACGGTACGTCCTAGAGAGATGAGACCTGGTCTAAAACCTTCCCGGACACCTGATGTACCTGTGTGCCGAATTTGGTGAAAATCAGTCCAGTAGTTTGGTCGCGCATAGAGAACAGACAGACAGACAGAAATTCATTTTTATATTATTAAGAGATATCAGGATGTGTTATTACCTCGTCTTATTGAGGTCTTCAATGTATCATTGTTGGAGAATAAACTCCCGAGATCTATGACAGAGGCTATTATTGTACTGATAGCTAAAAAGTGCAAGGATTTGTCAGAGGTCGGCGCATACAGACCTATAACTCTTCTCAACACAGATATTAAAATTATTACAAAGGTGTTATCTATCAGACTTAGTAAGGTAATAGAGCATATTATACACCCGGAACAAAATGGCTTTATGTTAAGGCGGAGTACACAATATAATATACGGAGATTATTTTCGTGTATGCAGATGGGGGGCTCTGCTCCATTCTGTCATTGGTTGCTACTAAGGCATTTGACAGGGTGGAGTGGGGCTTCCTTTGGGTCACCTTGAAACACTTTGGATTTGGTGATTATTTCATTAATTTAATACGTTTGTTGTATAGTAATCCTGTGGCTCAAATAAATGTAAATGGATTGCTTACCCCCACCGTTGCATTATTTAGAAGCGTGCATCAGGGATTCCCCCTTTCTCCATTATTATTTAATCTTTTTTTTGGAACCCTTAGATTTAAAAATTAGACAAGATTCTTCTATAATATGGTTTGGTGAAGAGGGGAGCATAGGGAAAGTGTCGCTATACGCCGACGACATTTTGTTTTGTTTGGGTGATACTCCAAATACTTTACTGAAGATTATTTATAGTGTTAAGGAGTTTGGTACTGTGTCAGGATTATATATTAATTGGAACAAGACCACTTTGTTGCCCTTAGAAAATATGATTCTGTACAACACTGGAGGAGTGAGGGCTCTGAGCCCATCAGACTCCTTTGAATACTTGGGGATACCGGTGTCCTCCTCTTTAGATAGATTTGTTTCTCTTTATATTACTCCCTTGATTAAAAAAATGAAATCTAAGATAGTGATCTGGTTAAAACTACCGTTATTAATGGCTGACAGGTTTTCACTTATTAACCCTTTCAACCCCGGGCCTGTTTTCACCTTACTGCCCAGGCCATTTTTTGCAAATCTCACATGTGTCACTTTATGTGGTAATAACTTTGGAACGCTTTTACTTATCCAGGCCATTCTGAGACTGTTTTCTCGTCACATATTGTGCTTCACGACAGTAGTAAATTTTTGGCAAAATATTTCATTTTTATTTATAAAAAAATACCAAATTTACCAAAAATTTGGAAAAATTTCCAAATTTCCAAATTTCAATTTCTCTACATTCAAAATACATAGTAATACCTCCAAAAATAGTTATTATTTTACATTCCTCATATGTCTACTTTATGTTTGCATCATTTTATAAATGTCATTTTACTTTTTTTAGGACGTTAGAGGGCTTAGAAGTTTAGAAGCCATTTTTAAAATTTTCACCAAATTTTCCAAAACCATTTTTTTAAGCACCAATTCAGATATAAAGTGATTTTAAGGGGCTTACATAATGAAACCCACCCATAAATGACCCCATTTTAGAAACGACACCCCTCAAATTATAAAAAAAACTGCTGTTACAAACTTTGTTAACCCTTGAGGTGTTCCACAAGAATTAAAGGAAAATCCTTTTTGGTAGATTATTCATGTTAATAATTTTTTTCTTGCAACAAAGCAAGGGTTAACAGCAAATTAAACCTCAATATACATTGCTCTGATTCTGCAGTTTACAGAAAGACCCCATATGTGGTGGTAAACGTCTCTATGGATTTGTGGCAGTGGTCAGAAGGAAAGGAGCGCCAGATGGATTTTGGAGGCAGATTTTGCTAGAATAGTTTTTAGGCACCATTTTGTAATTGAGAGACCCTGATGTACCCCTACAGTGGAAACCCTCAAAAAGTGACCCCATTTTGGAAAATACACCCTTCAAGGAATATATTAAGGGGGTACTGGCCACTTTGACCCCCTAAGTGTTTTACGGAATTTGGAAACACTTGGCTATGAAAATGAAAAATTTAATTTCTTCCAATAAAATGTTGCTTTAGCCCCAATTTTTTATTTTCATAAGGGGTAACAGGAGAAAAGCACCCCATAATTTGTTACCCATTTTCTCCTGAATACGACAACACCCCATATGTGGTGGTAAACTGATGTGGGGACACATGGCAGGACTCAAAACAGAAGAAGCGCCATATGGATTTTATAGCACAGATGTTGATGGAATGGTTTGCGGGAGCCACTGATTTATATTTTTTTGAGTTATTGTCTTATGTGGGGGCTCATTTTTTGCGGGATGAGCTGATGTTTTCATTGGTACCATTTTGGGGTACATAAGACTTTTTGATCGCTTGGTATTACACTTTTTGTGAGTCAAGGTGAAAAAAATAGCTGTTTTGACATGGTTTTTTAAATTTTTTTTTACAGCTCACCACCGTGACATGCTGCACGTCTCATGTGCCGCGGTCAGCGTTGACAGCGGCACATGAAGGGTTAATACGCCGGCATCTGTGTTTTCACTGATGCTGGCGCATTCAGCAGGGGTCCGGCACCTGAGCATAGCCGGACCCCCGCCGCTGATCGGTCGGGCGCAGCTCCTGCACCCGCCCAATCAGCACGCTGTACATGTACGGCGCTGGGCGGCAACTCACGTCCCGCAGCGCCGTACATGTACGATGCTGGGCGGGAAGGGGTTAAAATGATTGTTCTCCCTCAATTTCTTTATATGTTTATGGCTGCCCCCTGTCTGGATTGATAATTGCAGGTTCTCTCTCATTGATAGGCTGTTAAATGAGTTAATCTGGGGGAGAAAGCGTGTTCGAATGAAAATCAAATATCTTTACTATCCTGTTAGATTAGAAGGCTTCGGAGTGCCTTTCTTTAAAGATTATTATTTGTCTGCTCAGTTATTAATGATAAGAGAATGGCAGTCTGATCCTGTGTTAAGAGAGTTAGTTAGTAAGTCAGGATATGTAGGTGTCACGGCGTGAGTATTACAGAGCACACAGGGACGGAGAATGGGACACGGATCCAGAGGACTTTATTACATCACAGGGAAATCACTCCACCGAACACGAACGAGCAGCAACTCACACGGCTAACTCTGAGACAACAATGGATAAATCCGGGGGTGCCACCCGGTACTCCGACACCAGCAATTCAATCCCCAATCGTCCTGGGTACTCTGCTACTTCAAGGACGGCTCTTCCTAGCCAAGAATGGATGGCAGACGACCCCCAGTCTTTACTCCATTCTTGTGGCACCAGGTCCTGGCCTCAGCATCAGGTCCTGGTCCATCCAAAGCTCCCAGCACACTACAACTACCCCCAACCTCCTCTCTCCTCTTCTCCTAGAGAGAAAACAGGCAAGGGACGTGAATAATTACCAGCCCCCCAACCTCCACTCTGCTGACCAGCACCTTATAGAAGATTCATAGGTGAGAGGTGAAGAGCCTTCCCCCTCCTCCGCATTCCAAAGTGTCCTGTCTCCGGACCGTCTGTCCAATGTTTATTTATTGAAGTCCCCAGTAACTCTCCCAAAGGTTTATAGCCCCTTCCCCCTGAATGTCTGTAGAATACAGGAGGCCATACCTTGTCACATCCCTTCCCCCTGAATGTCTGTAGAATACAGGAGGCCATACCTTGTCACAGTAGGTATTTTATAACTACTCGAGTCTGGACAGCTGAGCAGGTGGGGACCCCTGCCTGCCGCGATATGACCAATCTTCTTGTTAAGGTGTGGGATAATTTAAGAAAGTTACTAGGGATTTTTACTTTACTGAAGTTCATGCCAATATGGGGTAATGCACATTCTAGTGAATTCTTGAATTTATCTCAAGTAGAGATGAGCGAACATGCTCGTCCGAGCTTGGTGCTCGTTCGAGTATTAGGGTATTCGCATATGCTCGATACTCGGACGAGCATATCGCGATCCTCGAGGAAATGGCAACTTCCTCTTACTGCATGTTAGGCGCCTTTTCTCAGCCAATCAACATGCAGGAGAGTCTTTGGTACCTCCTAGCATCACGTGAGACCCCTACAAGTCGATATCAGGGATTGGCTGGCCAGATCAGATGACCTGGGAATATAAGAATCTGGTCCCGCGCTGCTCGCATCAGACGCCGCCTGCATGAGATTAGGGATAGAGCTGCTGTCTGTCAGGGAGAGTATTAGGGCCTGAATTTCGATGTTGGTTAGGCAGGAATCACCCACAAAGAACCCAACAGCCCTTCTAAGGGCTACAAGCACCTTTTTTTTTGGTCTCCTCCAGGCTGCTGGCTGGGACTTGTAGTGCAGCTACCGCCATCTTGGCTGCACACTGTACACAGTGACTGGTGGCAGAAGGGACAGCACGTGGTCCACGCAGACCCAAAAGAAATTGCCCAAAGTCCTCTCAGTACTAATTTTTGCTGCTGCTGCTGTACCTTGGCTTGCTGGGATCTGTAGTGCAGTCTAGGGAATATGTTTTTTCTCTCATTTCTATACACTACAGTCCAGTGAACAATTATGTAGTGTACTGTACAGTAGCGTCAGTCTAGGTAATACGTTTTTTATATCATTTCTATACACTACCGTCCAGTGAACAATTATGTTGTGTGATGTACAGTAGCGTCAGTCTAGGGAATACATTTTTTTATATATCCTACAGTGTAGTGAAAAATTGAGTGGTTTGCGGTGCAATAGCCACCGTCTAAAGACTACGTTTTTCCTCTCAGTCATATATACTACAGTGCAGTGCGAAATTGTGTTGTGTGCTGCACACTAGCCGGAGTGTAGAAGATATACTTTTTTCTCTCAGTTATATATTATACAGTGCAGTGAAAAATTCTGTTGTGTGCTGCACACTAGCCGGAGTGTAGAAAATATATGTTTTTTTCTCTCAGTTATATATTATACAGTGCAGTGAAAAATTCTGTTGTGTGCTGTACACTACCCGGAGTGTAGAAAATATACGTTTTTATCTCTCAGTTATA
Source organism: Rhinella marina (assembly GCA_900303285.1). Lineage (NCBI taxonomy): Eukaryota > Metazoa > Chordata > Amphibia > Anura > Bufonidae > Rhinella > Rhinella marina. The sequence goes on along the minus strand of ONZH01010167.1, from coordinate 7,307 downwards.
TATTATACAGTGCAGTGAAAAATTTTGTTGTGTGCTGCACACTAGCCGGAGTGTAGAAAATATATGTTTTTTTCTCTCATTTATATATTATACAGTGCAGTTAAAAATTCTGTTGTGTGCTGCACACTAGCCGGAGTGCAGAAAATATACATTTTTTCTCTCAGTTATATATTTTACCGTGCAGTGAAAAATTCTGTTGTGTGCTGCACACTAGCCAGAGTGTAAAAAATATACATTTTTTCTCTCAGTTATATATTATACAGTGCAGTGAAAAATTCTGTCGTGTGCTTCACACTAGCCAGTGTAGAAAATATACATTTTTTGTCTCAGTTATATATTATACAGTGCAGTGAAAAATTTTGTCGTGTGCTGCACACTAGCCGGAGTGTAGAAAATATATGTTTTTTTCTCTCATTTATATATTATACAGTGCAGTTAAAAATTCTGTCGTGTGCTGCACACTAGCCGGAGTGTAGAAAATATACGTTTTTTCTCTCAGTTATATATTATACAGTGCAGTGAAAAATTCTGTCGTGTGCTGCACACTAGCCGGAGTGTAGAAAATATAAGTTTTTTCTCTCAGTTATATATTTTACAGTGCAGTGAAAAATTCTGTCGTGTGCTGCACACTAGCCGGAGTGTAGAAAATATAAATTTTTTTCTCTCAGTTATATATCATACAGTGCAGTGAAAAATTCTGTCGTGTGCTACACACTAGCCGGAGTGTAAAAAATATATGTTTTTTTCTCTCATTTATATATTATACAGTGCTGTGAAAAATTCTGTTGTGTGCTGCACACTAGCCAGAGTGTAGAAAATATACATTTTTTCTCTCAGTTATATATTATACTGTGCAGTGAAAAATTCTGTCGTGTGCTGCACACTAGCCGGAGTGTAGAAAATATACATTTTTTCCCTCAGTTATATATTATACCGTGCAGTGAAAAATTCTGTTGTGTGCTGCACACTAGCCAGAGTGTAAAAAATATACATTTTTTCTCTCAGTTATATATTATACAGTGCAGTGAAAAATTCTGTCGTGTGCTTCACACTAGCCGGAGTGTAGAAAATATACATTTTTTCTCTCAGTTATATATTATACAGTGCAGTGAAAATTCTGTCGTGTGCTGCACACTAGCCGGAGTGTAGAAAATATAAGTTTTTTCTCTCAGTTATATATTATACAGTGCAGTGAAAAATTCTGTCGTGTGCTGCACACTAGCCGGAGTGTAGAAAATATATGTTTTTTTCTCTCATTTATATATTATACAGTGCAGTTAAAAATTCTGTCATGTGCTGCACACTAGCCGGAGTGTAGAAAATATACATTTTTTCTCTCAGTTATATATTATACAGTGCAGTGAAAAATTCTGTCGTGTGCTGCACACTAGCCGGAGTGTAGAAAATATAAGTTTTTTTCTCTCAGTTATATATTATACAGTGCAGTGAAAAATTCTGTCATGTGCTGCACACTAGCCGGAGTGTAGAAAATATACGTTTTTTTCTCTCAGTTATATATCATACAGTGCAGTGAAAAATTCTGTCGTGTGCTACACACTAGCCGGAGTGTAGAAAATATATGTTTTTTTCTCTCATTTATATATTATACAGTGCTGTGAAAAATTCTGTTGTGTGCTGCACACTAGCCAGAGTGTAGAAAATATATATTTTTTCTCTCAGTTATATATTATACAGTGCAGTGAAAAATTCTGTCGTGTGCTGCACCCTAGACGGAGAGTAGAAAATATACGTTTTTCCTCTCAGTTATATATTATACAGTGCAGTGAAAAATTCAATTGTGTGCTGCACACTAGCCAGAGTGTAGAAAATATACGTTTTTTCTCTCAGTTATATATCATACAGTGCAGTGAAAAATTCTGTTCTGTGCTGCACACTAGCCAGAGTGTAGAAAATATATGTTTTTTCTCTCAGTTATATATTATACAGTGCAGTGAAATATTCTGTTCTGTGCTGCACACTAGCCGGAGTGTAGAAAATATACGTTTTTTTCTCTCAGTTATATATTATACAGTGCAGTGCAAAATTCTGTTGCGTGCTGCTCACTAGCTGGAGTGTAGAAAATATACGTTTTTTCTCTCAGTCATATATTATACAGTGCAGTGAAAAATTGTGTTGTGTGCTGCACACTAGCCGGAGTGTAGAAAATATATGTTTTTTCTCTAAGTTATATATCCTACAGTGCAGTGAAAAATTGAGTGGTTTGCGGTACAATAGCCGCCGTCTAAAGACTACGTTTTCTCTCTCAGTTATATATCATACAGTGCAGTCAACATACAAAATGTTGAACCCAAGAGCTAAGGGTCGAGGACGAGGGCAAGGGAGCAGTGGAACGCCGCAGAGTTTCGCTCCCTAGCTTCATCTCACAACTTACTGGTTCACATGGTACACCACTATTGAAACCACAACAGTGCGAACAGGTAATGGCGTGGATAGCGGACAATGCGTCCAGTAATTTATCCACCACCCAGTCTTCCACGCAGTCCACCCACGCTAGCCAAGGGAGTAGACCTCTGGCTCCTCCAGCTCAACCTCCTTTCCCCCAGCCTGCCCCCCCCACGGAAAGTATGGATTCAGATCTGGCATACTCACAGGAACTCTTTTCAGGACCCTACCCAGAGACACAAACCACTGCTCAACAGCAACCTGAGCAGTTGCTCTGTCCCGATGCCCAAAATTTAGAACTTTCGCAGTCTGTGGGTGTTGAGAGTGTGGACTTAGTGCAAGTAGTGCGTCAAGAGGTGTCGGATGATGATGATGATGATGAGACACGGTTGTCAGACAGTGATGTTGTTGTCAGGGCAGTAAGTCCGAGGGGGGAGCAGAGCGAGGAATCGGAGGAATAGCTGGTGGATGATGAGGTGACTGACCCAAGCTGGGTTGGTAATCTAACTCAAGACAGTGCTTCTGAGAGGGAGGCAAGTGCAGCACCAGAACAGGTTGGAAGAGGCAGTGGGGTGGCCAGAGGGAGAAGCAGGGCCAGAGCAGGTAGATCAGCTGCTGTTTCATGGAGTCAAGCTCCCATGCCAAGGCCTAGATGTTCGCAAGTCTAGAAGTTTTTTAAAGAAAGTGAGGATGACCAACGGGCTGTGGTGTGCAACCTGTGCCACACCAGGATCAGCAGGGGAGCCACCACTACCAGCCTAACCACTACCAGCATGCGCAGGCATATGAGTGATAAACACCCGACTCAGTGGAACCAAGGCCGTTCACCTCCTGTGGGTCACACCACTGCCCCTTCCCCTGTGTCACATGCTGGCTCGGCGAGTCAACCCCCCACCCAGGACCCCGGCACGAGCGACTCCCGCCCTAAAACCACGCCTTCACTTCCACGATCCTCCACAACCTCCACCAATGTGGTTCAGCGGTTCCTCAAGACCTACCCCAATTTGTCTGAATTGCTCACCAAGGTGCGACGCATCTGTGCGCATTTCCGTAAGTCAACCACAGATGCTGCCACCCTCAGGGCAGTGCAACGGCGCTTACAACTGCCAGCTCACCGACTGTTGTGCGACGTGCCCATGCGATGGAATTACACATTACACATGTTAGCCAGGGTTTACCAGCACCACAGAGCCATTGTAGACTGCCAGATGTCAACTTCCACGAGAACTGGGAGTCAGGTTAGTCAGCTTCCTCAAGTCTAGAATGAGGAGTGCACGTGGATGTCTGATATCTGTCAGGTGTTAAGCCACTTTGATGAGTCAACACAGATGGTCAGTGGCGATGCCGCTATTATCAGCGTCCCGCTGCTTTGTCTGCTGAAAAAGTCACTGCTCAGCATGAAGTCAGAGGCTTTGCGCTTATCACAGGAGATGGGGGAAGAAGATACGCTGCTTGATAGCCAGAGCACCCTCAGGTCTGTTTCTCAGCGCGTATTGGAGGAGGAGGAGGATGAGAAGGAAGAGGAGGAGACTGTTGGCGAGACTGAAGAGGGTACCTATGCTCATTCCTTCTTATCTGTTGAGCGTGTATGGGCTGAAGAGGAGGAGTTGGATGAGGAGGAAATGGAGAGTCAGCCTACTGAGGAAAGGGAATTCTTGCATGTTGGGACTCTTGCGCACATGGCTAACTTCATGTTAGGCTGCCTTTCCCGTGACCCTTGCGTTAAAAACATTTTTGCCAACACCGATTACTGGGTGTTTACCCTCCTAGAACCCCGGTACAAGCAGAACTTTTCCACTCTCATTTCTGTAGAGGAAAGGAGTACGAGAGTGAATCAATATCAACAGGCCCTGGTGCACAAGCTGAAACTATCCTTCCCATCTAACATCGCTAGCGGCAGAGGACGTGGTTCTGTGGGCCAACTAGCGGGGGAGAGGAGGCGAAAAGGCAGCTTGTCCAGCGCTGACAGGGGAACACTCTCCAAGGCCTTTGCCAGTTTTATGTCACCCGAGAAAGACTATGTCACCGGTCCCCAGTCTAGGCAGAGTAGGGGGAGCTGTTCAGAAAGATGGTGAGGGAGTACCTAGCTGACCATACCAACATCCTGTGTGATCACTCTGCTCCATACAACTACTGGGTTGCAAAGCTGGACACGTGGCCCGAACTGGCGCTGTATGCCTTGGAGGTGCTGGCCTGCCCTGCCGCTAGCGTGTTGTCAGAGCGGGTCTGGTGGCATCATCACTGATAAGCGTACATGCCTGTTAACTGACAGCGCTGACAGGCTGACGCTTATTAAAATTAATAAAGCCTGGATTTTACCGGAATTTAAATCTCCACCGGGGGAAAGCAGCTCCTCTCCTCCTTCTCTTCTTACACAAACGCTGAGCCAACAGGCAATTTTTCAGAGGGCCAACTGGCTCTCTTTTCAAAAAATGTTTAGGGAGGGCCACCTACAGGCCCTCTCTCCAATCAATTTTTTAGGAGGGTCAACTACAGACACTCAAAAACAATTTTTTAGGAGGGTCAACTACAGACACTCAAAAACAATTTTTTAGGAGGGTCAACTGCAGACACTCAAAAACTATTTTTCAGGAGGGTCAACTACAGACACTCAAAAATTTTTTTTAGGAGAGTCAACTTCAATTAGCCATTTGACTGCAATCTCAGTCTGCCAAAGGCATTAGTGGTGTCACCGCCATGCTGTGTCAGGCTACATTTTTGGGTGGTTCACCTGCTACCTCAGTCTAACTTGGTCACTCTGGGTTCACCGGCATGCTGTGTCAGGGTAAATTTTTGGGTGGTTCACCTGCTACCTCAGTCTCACTTGGTCACTCTGTTGTCCCCGCCATGCTGTGTCAGGGTAAAATTTTATGTGGTTCACCTGCTACCTCAGTCTCACTTGGTCACTCTGGGTTCACCGCCATGCTGTGTCAGGCTAAATTTTTGTGTGGCTCACCTGCTACCTCATTTAACTTGGTCACTCTGTTGTCACCGCCATGCTGTGTCAGGCTAAATTTTTTGCGTGGCTCACCTGCTACCTCATCTAACTTGGTCACTCTGTTGTCACCGCCATGCTGTGGCAGGATAAATCTTTGGGTGGTTCAGCTGCTATCTTAGTCTTAACAAGTCATCCTGGGTTTCACCCCCATGCTGTAAACTGCAATCTCAGTCAAACTATGTAATTTAGGGGTTCACCACCAAGGTGTGCCAGACTACAATTTTAGCGGGTTCACCTGCAATCTCAGTCACAGACTGTCATTCAGGGGTGCACCACCATGCTTTTTCAAACCAATTGTTTCTGAGGGTCACCTCCAGGCTCTCACCCACGATTTTTTGGAGGCTCGCCACTTCACTGTCGCCCAAAATTGTCTTGAGGGTCACCGGAGGCCTCTCCCCCATAACTTCAAGGAGGGTTACTACCCGGCCCTGGCACACACACATTGTCTTGGCAGGGTTGCCAACCGCCCGTAAATTTACGGACCGTCCGCAAAACCCAGGTGTTTTCTTCTGCCGTCCGTAGCGTCCGGCAGAAAAAAACACCATCCGTATAACCTGAAGGCCAAACTCTGAAGTCTGCAGTGCGCATTCGCGCGCATTCGCGCGCATTCGCGCGCATTCGCGCGCTGTGCAGCGAGACGGGACCAGACTGTGTACACTGCAGGGCTGGAGCGGAGAGAGTACCTTGGATGTGCATAGCACGGCTGTGTCTAAAGGCTCAGTAAGAACACAGGCCACATGACTAACAGCCAGTAGCTTAACCCCGCCCACACATGTGACTGAGCGCATGGTCCTACCTTCACTAGGAACTCCACTCCAGCATCTACCCTACCGTCTACTGTGGGAGAGATAAGACTTGTTTTATCAGAGATTGCGACATCACAATGGTAAGTGACATTCCTGCGTGCTGCAGCCTCAAGTTTCACTTTTGAGGATAGGGAACATGCAGTACCCGTGTATGTGGTGTGGAGGGGAGTGAGGACATACACTGTGCACGTGTCTGTGAGGGGATTGGAATTGTATGTTGTATGGACCAGGCTGAAGTGTGTTTCTTAGGGGTTGTTCACATATCAGTTATTTGATCAGTTATTTCCATCAGTTATTGTGAGCCAAAACCAGGTGCGAGTTAAAAACGCCAAACTGGTGCAGATCTTTTCATTATACCTGATCTCTGTTTAGTGTCCACTCCTGGTTTTGGCTGACAATAACTGATGGAAATAACTGATATGTGAACAACCCCTTACTCGGCCAGTTTTTTATTCACATCATTTTTGTGTGTATATAGATATATATATATATATATATATATATATATATATATATATATATATATATATAATATATAAAGCTGAGTGTATGTGTGTGTGTGTGTGTGTGTGTGTGTGTGTGTGTGTATGTCCGCTAAAGGAATCCGCACCGCTGCAGCTACAATCACAAAATTTGGCACACATGTACATCAGGTGTCCGGGAAGGTTTTAGAACAGTTTTCAACTCTCCAGGACGTACCGGTCCTGAGATATTCCCAAAAAATGCATTAGCCAATAGTAGCCTGGTCACATGACCCTTATCAGCCAATAGAAGCTCACAGGCACACATCAGGTTTCTATGACAACCTAGCCAGTTCACTGCTTTAGGTCTGCATTAAAGAAGCAGAGCACTGTGGATGACAATGGTATAACTATAACTTATGTTTTAGACTAACTCATCATCAATCATTACCTCATATAATGTAAATGTTATATATTTACTGTTCAGTAGTAATAAAAGATGTTTTCTTCCACTGCTACCCACCTTCCTCCTAAATTACTATGGCATCGACCTGTAATTCTGGCCACCGTCAAAAGAAGGACTTAAAAGCACCACCCCCAGATCCACTAAGTCACGCCCCTGACAGTCAGGCCCCGCCC
>ONZH01010166.1:0-50360 GCA_900303285.1 Rhinella marina | reverse complement strand
AAAAAATTTATTCTCTAGGACTGCGGGCAAGTGTATCGCACACCTTCACAATTGTTCACTGGACTGTTAGTTTATATGACTTGAGTGAAAAAAATTATTCTCTTAGACTGCGGAAAGTGTACCACACACGTCGACAATTGTTCACTGGGACTGTAGTTTATATAATTGAGTGAAAAAAAATATTCTCTAGACTGCGGCAAGTGTATCGCACACCTCACAATTGTTCACTGGACTGTAGTTTATATAATTGAGTGAAAAAAATTATTGTCTAGACTGCACCAAGTGTATCACACACCTCACAATTGTTCACTGGACTATAGTTTATATAATTGAGTGAAAAAAATTATTCTCTAGACCGCGGCAAGTGTATCGCACACATCACAATTGTTCACTGGACTGTAGTTTATATAATTGAGTGAAAAAAAATTATTCTCTAGACTGCGGCTAGTGTATCGCACACCTCACAATTGTTCACTGGACTGTAGTTTATAAAATTGAGTGAAAAAAAATTATTCTCTAGACTGCGGCAAGTGTATCACACACCTCACAATTGTTCACTGGACTGTAGTTTATATAATTGAGTGAAAAAAATGATTCTCTAGACTGCGGCTAGTGTATCACACACCTCACAATTGTTCACTGGACTGTAGTTTATATAATTGAGTAAAAAAACTTATTTTATAGACTGACGCTGCTGTACAGCACACCTCACAATTGTTCACTGGACTGTAGTTTATATAACTGAGTGACAAAACGTATTCCGTAGACTGCTCTACAGATCCCAGCAAGCCAAGGTACAGCAGCAGCAAAAATGAGTACTGAGAGGACTTTGGGCAATTTCATTGGGGTCTGTGTGGACCATGTGCTGTCCCCTTTCTGCCACCAGTGCACAGTGTGCAGCCAAGATGGCGGTAGCTGCACTACAAGTCCCAGCCAGCAGCCGAGAGGAGGACAAAAAAAAATGTCGTTGTAGCCCTTAGAAGGAGCGTTGGGTTCTTTGTGGATGATTCCTGCCTAACCAGATTCTAATTTCACGCCCTAACAGTGTGCAGCCAAGATGGCGGTAGCTGCACTACAAGTCCCAGCCAGCAGCCAAGAGGAGACAAAAAAAAAACGCGCTTGTAGCCCTTAGAAGGGCTGTTGGGTTCTTTGTGGGTGATTCCTGCCTAACCAACAACTAAATTCAGGCCCTAACACTCTCCCTGACAGACAGCAGCTCTATCCCTAATCTCATTCAGACGGCGTATGATGCGAGCAGCGCGGGACCAGATTCTTATATTCCCAGGTCATCTGATCTGGCCAGCCAATTCCTGCTATCGACTTGTAGGGGCCCCACGTGATGCTAGGAGGTACCAAAGACTCTCCTGCATGTTGATTGGCTGAAAAAAGGTGGCTAACATGCAGGAAGAGGAAGTTGCCATTTCCTCGAGGATCGCGATATGCTCGCCCGAGTAGCGAGTATATGCGAATACCCTAATGCTCGAACGAGCACCAAGCTCGGACGAGCATGTTCGCTCATCTCTAATCAGCACCTTAGTCAGCAGCTGGACAGAAAGTAAGAGAATAGGTTCCAATAGTACCACAGGCTGAATACTACCCCCGATACACCTAGGGTGAGTGAGTAAGTGCCCGCGCCGGCCCAGGATAGTGGAGCAGTGTTGGACATGGGTTGCCAGCATAACAATATGTATGTATGACTAAAGCTATTTTCACATCTGCGGTTTTGCTGGATCTGTCATGTATCAGCAAAAACGCTTCCGTCAAAATACAACCGTCTGCATGAATGAACAGATCCGGTTGTATTATCTCTAAAATAGCCATGACAGATCCATCATTAAAACCATTGTAAGTCAATGGGGGACGGATCCGCTTTCTTTTGTGTCAGAGAAAACGGATCAGTCTCCATTGACTTACATTGTGAGTCATGACGGATCCCTTTTGCTCCGTATCCCTGGACACACTCAAAAATGCTGCTTGCTGCGCTTTTGTGTTCGTCATGGGAACACAATGAAGTGGAATGGATTGCATTCTGGTGCAGTCCGTTCCCTTCAGTTCAGTTTTGTCCCCACTGACAATGAATTGGGACAAAATGGAAACGTTTCCCCGCTATTGAGACCCTATGACGGACCTCAATAATGGAAAGCGCAGATGTGAAAGTAGCCTAATAATGGCATTACCGTCAAATGGGAATGTACATTAGGTGATTTTATCTATTGCATTCAAACCAGTGCTTAAATAGGCCAGCTGACCATACTGTACATCATTCCAGTCATTGCTAATTGTATTGACAAGGATCATTCAGCTAAATTTTAGTAATGTGCTCAGCGCCTCTTTATAGGTAGAATCCTGGGGGCAATTTCCAAGTTATTGTAGTCTATGTAGAATAATATTCTACCCTTTACCATTCTGCGTCAGCTCTCATTCTATAAAAATCCTAAATTCTGTTGAGAATTTCCCACAGATCAGTAATAAAATGTTTACCTTTATTCCACAGATGTCTCCAGCTCTCTCATGATACGCATAATTCATTCCTCATAGGAGACTGCAACTATATTGCTTAGTGTTAACATGAGACTGACAGCTGCCAAATTGCAGATATTGATTGTATTGTTAGCACGAATGTTTCAGCAACCTTTAATTGACCAGATCTCTAAATGGAAAGACATTAAGTTCAACTGCGCAGCTGTGTCTATAGAGTGCAAGGCAAGCAGAGAATACAGGGTAAGCGTGTGATACTGTGTTACGGTTTCAATAGATATGATGCTTTTGTAGATGTATTACATTGTTACATAATTTGAATTGGGGTGGGTTCATATCGCGCATTTCCATCGTTTTAACGCATACATTGGGAAAAAAGAGGATACAAAAGCATAGCACACCATGCTTTTCCATCTAGTAAAAAAAAAATTTTTTTTTTTTTTTTTTTACAATAGTACTCTATGGTGACAGATGCCGCTGTAGGGTATCTGTTTGTGGCATCTGTTAACATATATGTTTTTTGTATATGTTAAAGGGGTACTCTTTGCTTTTAACATTGATGACCTATCCTCGGGATCCTCAGGATAGGTCATCACTACCGGATCGGCAGGGTCCAACACCAAGCAACCCCGCCGATTAGCTGTATGAAGGGAAGGTGCATGCAGTGTTCATGTGCTGTCTCCTTATTCTCTTCCTGCTTGCTGCTGCTAAGTCTATGGCAAAGCAACAGCGAGCAGGAAAACAGAAGGGAGGCGGTATGTGCACACTGTGCGCGCCTTCTCCTCATACAGCTGATTAGTGAGGGTGCTGGGTTTCAGACACCTGCAGATGTGGTAATGATGACCTATCCTGAGGATAGGTCATCAATATTAAAATCCCAGAAAACCCTTTTAAGTGTATACTAAAAGTGTGATGCGAACCCAGCCTAACAAACAGTTCCATTAAGTTCAACATTTCCCCATCAATTTTACGACATTAATTATTAGATTAATTATGACTCTCAATGCTATTTACTATTAGATGAGCATATAGCACTTTTTAAATGGTGACATGGTATCTGCTGGGGGTAGGACATTCTTCAGTGTGGCTACTCTAACTGTAAAGAAGCCTTTTCTGTATTGATGTCTGAATCACCTTTCATCATCATGTAATTAAGGTCCCCTGGTCCATTGTAAAGTCCTTGGAATGAATAACTCATGTCCCAGTTCTTTGTATTGACCCCACATGTATTTATACATGTATTACCTCTAAGGCATCTCATCCCCCCCAAGTTGAACAAGCCCAATTTTTAGGTCTCTCATTATAAGAGAGAGCTTCCATCCCACTGAATAATATAGTCAACCATCTCTAAAACCTTTCTAGCTCTCCTTTATACCAAAAGTAGATGCATCCTGTGTATCATATACAGTGTAAGTCAATATTTGACCTTTTAAACAGGCCATGAAGACATGACTTAGATAATAATTAAGCCAGCACCTCATCTGCAGACAGCTGTTACAGGTGACTGCCCCTCATCAGTGCAGAGCAGAAAGCACTGGCTTATATTGGTATCCCCCAAATCCTGATTTACCGTAGGCCTCTGCGCAGTTGAACTTAATGTCTTTCCATTTAGAGATCTGGTCAATTAAAGGTTGCTGAAACATTCGTGCTAACAATAGTCATGTCTTCAAGGTCTGTTTAAAAGGTCGAACATTGACTAGGATAGCTGCCTTACATCTGGTGGCATTAGAGGCAATTCGCCCAATTTTTAAAAAGATTCGCCTCGGATAAGATTCGATTTGGTCCAAGTTGCGTTAAAAAATATTTGTGTTCTGCGAACATTCCCGTAAATACGTATGTATGAGTGTACAAAGTGCGTACAAAGCTTCAACGTATTATTGTCTAGGCCCGCACAAATAACGAACATACAGTAAAAGTACGCTACTTAACACGTACGCATTGGCGCACAAATTATATGACGCGTACGCACCGTTAGCGTACAAAGATTTAAAAAGAATCTTCCGAAGCGAATCTGAAAAGATTCGGATTTGCTTTGGTGTAGGAAATAATGAAGATTCGTATCGAATCTATGAAACGGCGAATAGATTCGCTCATCTCTAAATATAATCTTGTTTAGTCTTAGAATTACAATAAGGGAATTAATTTGGTTTGATCGGGAGATTTCATTCACATATACATATGATCCATGTATTATTATTATTTCGTTTTGGTGGGGGCTGGGATTTTTTTCTACGCTACTCACCTTCTTGTAATTATGCTAATATTTTTTATTACTCTCTGTGCTGGTGTTATTTAAATCTGTGTTGACCTCGAAACAAGCTGCACTTTATTCATTCTTTTATGGCACATTTTTATAATTTTCTATTGGTTTTAGTCCAATAAATTTTTTAGAGTAGCCTGCTTCCAGATATCTCCCATTTCTCTCCTTTCTTCTTCTCTCTATTATGCTCTCACTGCAGTCCTGACAATATATTTCAGTGTAGCTTTGAGTGCCGGCATTGGAGGGACAAGAGGCAGTAGGAAAATAAAAACTAGAGATCCTGACTCCTTATATGCAGTACTACTTGTGTATTACTGCAGATAATAGTCCAAGATCAAGGTGACAGATTCCATTTAATAGCTAAATTTAGGGCCTTTCAACAGGGTCATCTATAGACACAGACCCAGGTCATTTAGGGTCTGAAGAAAGCTGGACACAATAACATCCAGCATTACTTACTGACATTCAGAATGTGTCACAGACTAAGATAACTCGGACATCTAGGGGCAATGTTTTGCTTTAGGTAGAAATTATTGTTACGTTGCGATTTTATTATTCCATTAACTATAAATTTGTTCTTCAGCAGTGCTTGAAAATCAACTTCATTAATGTTACCGCATAATGCTTTCAATATGCTTCAAAGTTTTACTGGTCAAGATCATATTATATTCTAATTGAGATCAATGTACCCGAACTATTCTCTGGCATGAAGAATGACATTTAATCGTTTTTCAAACCCTGCTTTAAGGTTTTTTAAAGACCCATCCAATTTTTATTTTTGGATAAAATGAATAAGATTTATTTTCATCCGATTTTTGTGAGTTATATCAAATGTAGAATTATTATTATTATTTTTTTAATGTGAATGTTATTCATAGAAATTACAATAAAACAATTTAATACATGTACAATTCTGTGATTTTAGCATTTCAACATTTTAATATGACAGCACACTGTTATTAAAAAAATTATGTTAAATTACAGCGAGTCTATCAGCAATATTTAGCCTTACAAATCACTATATAGGTACCATGAAATCAATTCTAAATGTATCATTTTGGCATTTATGCCTCCGCTCCCCCCAAAAAAAATTAAAAAATTGTAATTCTATCTCTCCTGAAATGTAAATTAGCTAGCAAGTGTCTGCTGGGCGTTGTCTTGCCAGGATAGAGTTAATCAGTAGTCCTATCCAAACCCTTCCCCCTTCATCTTGATTGATGGCTTAGCATCACCTTTCTCATCCCTGAAATTCCATGCCTTTGCTGTGTAACTTGGATTCAGCACATGTGCAGTGCATTTCCCTGATGTGGGCAATGTCCTCAGTGACATACAGTGCGTGCACCACTCTCTACCACATAAATATTGAATTCATCTGGATAAGGGTTTGTTCACATCACGTTTTATACCTCCGTTTGAAAAAACGATACAAAAAAGGATTTTAAAAAAACATATTTTTCGCTTTTTAAGACACATCCGATGATAAGACGCACCCCAGGTTTAAGAGGAGAAAAATAAGAAAAAAATATTTTTCAACAGATCCTCAGATCAGAACCTACATAAATATCAGGACATCAGATCAGGCCCTCTTATCAGGACATCACATCGGACCTCCATGTCAGACCCCCATCAGACCTCAGATCAGCCCACTCAGACTCCCATCAGACCTCAAATCAGCCCACTCAGACCCACATCAGACCTCAGAGCAGCCTACTCAGAACATCAGAACTCAGATCAGTCCACTGTGCCCCCATCAGACCTCAGATCAACCCACTCAGACCCCCATCAGACCTCAGACCTCAGATCAGACCCCAATGTTAGACCCCATCAGACCTCAGATCAGATTAAAATAAAGACCTCTTACCTGTCCTGTGCCGCTCCTCTACACTTCCAGCAGAAGTCGCGCTCCCCTGTCTTCCCTGCCTGCGCTGCTCTGTCACATGACTGCGTGCAGCATCAGGTCATAGTGTGCGCACTACATCCTGATGATGTACATGGTCAGGACAGTAAAGCGTAGGCCCCAGGAAGCAAAGTCACTTCCCTGCCAAGGCAACAACCAGAGGACACTTGTCAGCTATTTACTTGTGATGCAAGTCATTTTGTTGAAAAGCATCTGTCAGCAGAATCAATCCTATGAAATCAGACATATTTCCCGGTAGGGTTGATCCTACTGATTCAAATGATAGCCGTCTTGTGAGAACTGGTTCGTATTTATGTAAATGAGGGCTTGGGATCACCCAGGGGCACAGCCAGCACTGGAATGCTGAGGAGTTGAGCTGCACTGAAGGGACAGACCCCCACCACTTGCTGCACTGCAGACCTCAATTGAATAAATAATAAAATAATCTTTTTTTTTCTTCCTAATTTTATAAGAAACCCCTCAATACAAATGCCCAATATGCTCTGTGTAAGATACAACTTGTATCAACCTCTAAAAACTAACCATATGGTCAACACTGATTTAATTCTAGTTTAATGAGGGGTAAATTAAAAAAAAAATCAAAAATAGAAATATCCTGTGACATTCTCTTCATCTTTCTAGAATCAAACCGTTGGTTGGCATTACACAATGATTGTCCACAAAACAATTTTCTCCATATTTAAAGACTGGAACATTTTAATTAATTTGACTGTGTTTTAGTGAGCAGAGGGATTATAACGTAGTCTCACATTAATTATTTTGTTACTATTCTTGCTCCCTATGTACTTTTAAGAAGCACAACCAACTGTTCAGTACATATGCGTTTGTTTTTGAGACAGCGGAAAACAGTTTATACGAAACACTTTGCTCAATGAACAAGTCTGCAGTATCGGAAAAGAATTTTGTGCTCATATTTTAGCCATTTGTAGCAGAAAACTTTTTTTTAAATAAACTCTTTATTTTGTTTTAATAAACAATATAATGTTGTACAAATGGGTTGACGAGTGTACATTATTTTTCAAAAACAATGGTTAAGAAGGTCACGGTAGCAATACAAAACATATATCAATTGGGTGGGGTGGGGGGGAAGGGATGGGAAGAGGGGGGGTGTAAAGGGAGAGGGGGGGGTATTGTGACCGTCAGCAGCATATTTCAGGGTCCATTTAAGTTCCATTAATGGCATTGATACTGAGGTGGCGCCAGCCAAGCCCATCACACATCACTACATACTTGGAGCGAAATTGTCTCCAGGGTGACCATATTTTTAAAAACGTATCTCTGGACCTGCTAGTAAAACTAGACATTTCTTCGAATGTATAGAGGTGGTCTACCTTCTTTTCCTATTCTTTGGGAGTAGGCGCTGAGGTGCTAAGCCAGTGGAGAGGTATGAGTGCTTTAGCTGCTGCAATTAGATGGGTGATCAAGCTCTGTTTTGAGGGCCGGTATGATGAGTCAGGTCTGGCTAGGACCACCTGTTCAATGGTTAGGCGGAAAGAAGGTGCGCAGACCTTCTGGATTATGCTTTCAACATGTCGCCAGAAAGAGTGAACAAGGTGGTAGTGCCACCAGATGTGTGAAAGGGTACCTTTTTGAGAGCCGCATCTCCAACATAAGTCTGTGGGTGAGAGATTATGTGTGTAAAGAAACTCGGGGGTTTTGTACCATCGGGTTAGGAGCTTGTAATGGTTCTCTTGCATCCTCACACAGGGGGAGAAACCATGTGTATTTCGTAAAATCGAGCCTACTTCTGAGTCAGTTAGCGAGATGCTTAATTCTTCTCCCAAGAGGATATAAAAACGGGTCTGTTTTGTTGATTAGGGGAGATAAGTAGCGAGTACAGTTTACCTACTTTCCTAGGTGTGTTCTGAGAGGAGGAAAGTGTAGCCTCCAGGGGAGTGAGCAGCCTATTAAAAGAGAACGATTTAAGAAAGCTCAATGCCACTTTCTGGAAATGGGCAAAGTGCAGAGGGAAGATCGAAGGAGATCTAGACAGGTTTTGAATGACCGATAATGAGGGGACCTCTCCTTTAGGAAACATGTCAGCTATAGTAAGGGATTTAAACCTACACCAGAACTCATCATACAGAGAGTCTATTTTTGGTATCAAGCTAACGGAGCAGTGGCGAAGGGAAGGGGGCCAATGAATCCTTTACTGCATTCCACACTGCACTAGTACCTTTAAGAAGCGGATCTTGGTTTGAGTCCATCAGTCTTTTGGCATCTGGCAGCCAGAGAGCCTTAGGGAGTGGGATGCTGCTAGACTGCTGAGCCCATACATCGAGGTCCATTTGCCTTAGTGGAGACAAGAGTTCCAGCCATCTATTGAGGTGTGTTGCTTTGTAATATGATGCTATGTCTGGGAGACCCATACCCCCATGTTCCTTCCTCTTCACGAGTAGTGAGTAGGGTAATCTTGGTCTTTTCCCCTTCCATAAAAAGCGAGAGAATAGTGTTCTGATGGAGGAGAAAAAAGATGCTGGTATATGAATGGGGAGCATCGAGAGAGCGAAGAGGATTTTGGGTAGGATCTATGTTTTTAACAGGGTTTTACGCTCCATCCAAGATATATATGGAAAATCATACTCCAGCAACAGCTGCTTGACCTCTGTCAGAAGCGGCTGGTAGTTTAGTTTGTATAAATCCGTAAGAAGGCGAGGGACACAAACTCCTAGGTAGGTCAACGAGGCAGGTGCCCAGGGAAAAGTGAAGTGTTGTTGTATTTCTGAGGCTTGCCGTGGGGGAAGTGTGATATTGAGCAGCTCTGATTTAGAGACATTCACCTTAAAGTTTGATATAACCCAAACTTCTCGAATAAATCAGTAAGGGTCTGTAAATCCTTAGCGGGATTAGATAAGAGAAAAAGTAAATCGTCAGCAAAAGCAACACATTTGAGGCCTACTGGTCCAGATGTCAAACCAGCGATGGCGGTGTTCTGCCGAACGTTTTGAAGTAGTGCCTCTATAACTATTACAAACAGTGTTCGGGAGAGGGGGTATCCCTGTCGTGTCCCATTTTTAATGCTGAACACCGGTGAAAGGGTGCCATTTTTTTATTCTAGCATGGGGCTGATCATAGAGTGTGAGGATGGCAGAGACGAACTGTGGAGGGAATTTGAATTTATTGAGCATCGCTGTCATAAAGGACCAATTGACTCGGTCGAAAGCTTTTTCGGCATCCACTCCCAGTAAAACTAAAGGTAGCTTCTGCTTACATGCTATATGCATAGCGTGAATCAGTTTACACGAGTTGTCTCTGCACTCCCTCCCCCTCACAAACCCCGCCTGTTCCTTTCCAATTAGGTGTGGGAGTAATGCACTAATGCAAGTGGCAAGAATCTTTGCCCATATTTTTAGATTAAGATTAAGTAAGGAGATTGGGCGGTAACTACCACAAGAGTGAGGGTCTTTCCCGGCCTTATGTATCAATGTGATATGAGCCTCCTGCGTTTGTCTTGGGATAGATCCTCCTTGTAGGAGGTAGTTTCAGAAGCTGACTAGCTTGGGAACCAGAGCACCTTCAAATTTCCGATAGTATATCAGAGGGAAGCCATCAGGGCCTGGGCTCTTCCCAACGGGGATGCTGCGTAGTGTGGATTCTACCTCTTCATATGAGATTGGCTGGAGGAGTTTTTGGGAATCCAGGGCTGATATAGTGGGAAGATGTAGTGAGTCCAAAAAGGAGTTTGTCCTATCTCTTAAAGTTGAATCAGGAACAGTAGGTAAGTTATATAATTCCTCATAAAAGGACTGGAAGGCTTTAGCTATATGAGCTGTGTGAGTGTGATGGGAGCCTTTGGAGTCTGTAATTTTGCGTATATAAGCACTATCTCTTCGCTTTTTAATAAGTGCCGACATTAGCTTACTCCCCTTATCGCCATGGGCGTATAACTTGTGTTTAAAGTAAAGCTGATGTTTAGCTTGTCTCATGTCAAGGATATCTCTTAGTTGCTTCCTTAGGTTGACCAGCTGTTCCTTCCCATCGTGGGTGGGGGACAGTTTGGACATCTTTTCTTTTTCTGCTATTAGCTGTAGAAGAGAATCTATGTGTTTCTGTCTATCTTTTTTAACTCTCGTAGCTAAGGAGATCAGAATTCCCCGTATGTATGCATTATGTGATTCCCATAATATGGAGGGATTGGTATGAGTTGAGGAATTGGTGGAAAAGAATGTCTGCAGCCGCTGCTGGATGTAAGATACATGTACTTTAGAGTGGAGTAGTGTCTCATTAAGTCTCCATATCCATTCCCTTCTAGGGAGTTGGGAAATGTGGCCAATGACTGAGCAGGGGGCATGGCCAGAGATTGTGATTGTACCAATAGTAGGGGATGAAAAGAGTGAAACGGCCGAGGAAGAAATAAAAATATAATCCAGTCTTTGGAAGGAGTTGTGTGGTATAGAATGAAACGTGTAGTCATTATCGGTGGGATGCATAATTCTCCATAGGTCCACTAGGCCAAGCTCTCTCATCCTATTTTGCAATCTGTCTAGCAGTTTGGTAGCAACTTGAGATTTGCCTGTGGAAGAATCTAGGAGAGGGTTAAGGGTAAGGTTCATGTCGGAACCTAAAATAATGGGGCCTTCCACAAATAGTTGCAGGGTTTCAATTGCTTTGGAAAGCCAAGCCACTTGTCCTTTGTTTGGTGCATATAAGTTGGCTAAAGTATACATTTGGGAGCCTATTTCTCCTTTTATAAACAACATCCTTCCCTCTGCGTCTTTGTGCTGTTGTTTTAAAGTGAAGGGGATCGAATTGTGGGTGGATATAGACACTCCCCTGGAGGCTGACAAGGGATGGCAGCTGTGATACCATTGCGTAAAGGGAGACTTAGGGAGTTTGGGTATACGCGTGGCCCTAAAATGTGTTTTTAATTTTTTCAATAGAAGAAAAATGTGACTCCGTTTATTAGGCGAGTTGAGGCCTTTAACATTATAGGTAGTGAACAGGCAGTCCATATCGGGATAGTAAGGAACAAGGGTGTGACGTGGGAAATAAGGAAAAGAAGGTTAAATCAGGGGGGGCACGGGAAGGGAGGAGGGTTTGTCTCCTTTACAGAAGAAGAAGGGAGATGGTGTCAGAAAGGGGGATTAGGGGGTGACCTATCAGGGGATCAAATAGGTATAGTAACCTCTCTGCAAATGTAGAGGTGGTGGAGGTAGTGGTTGTGGGAGGGGGGGGGGGTATATTTGAGCAAAGACAAGTACAACTGTCCTGACGTACAATGGAGTAGTATAACAGTATATTAGCAGTCCTAATATGACCATTGATAAATTTCAACACGGCAACCAAATTGGTATGAAACAAATGCATAGCTAGAAAGCTAATAAAACATTACCTTATAACGTAAGGGTTTTACCACTTAGATGTATACAGCTTAAAGATGAATATGAATGGATATCATACCGAAGGCTCGGGTTCTCCTGGCCCCCATGCCCTCCATGAACATTATATAATCTCTCCAGAGAGGTGTGCACACCAGTGTACACACATCTCACTCTGGACATTCTAGGAGTGAGGGAGAGAGATAAGGGACGGGCGAACTCCGGGCGGTATTAAAGAAAACATTCTGGTCTTTTCTCATAAGACACCATACAATTAACTCTGTCATAGACAGGGTTGCGAGAATATCAGTTCAAGAAAACAAGGAGGGAGTAAGGAGAGGGAGCACATAGGGAGGAAAGAAAAAAAGGGGGGGGGGAATTAGAAAAGAGGTAGAGTAACGACAAAAAGTGTCTCATGAGACAATACGATATGATATAATCTAAACCAAAACAGAAGTAACGAACTTCACTGGTCCGACGCCTCTTGCTCGTTTCTTGTGAAGGATGTCAAAACTGCGACTTTAGGAAGTGGAAGTTCATCCTGGTTGAGATCTTAAGGGAGGCGTAGACATTCCAACGGGGTCTCAATCTCAATATTGGCTTGCCCCCGTATCAAAGTGTCCGGAGATCTTATTAGGAGATCAGCTCAGTCCTTTGAAGCTCCGGAGACCAGGCCTTTTAGAGATCGGTCCTTAGAAGCGTGTAGAAGGCTTGAAATGTGAGTGCCCTTCGTCTCATGCAGCCAAAGGTGACTAAGACAGTTCAAGCTGGGTCCGAGCTGGTTTGTGGCGAGCGCGAGGTAGCTTTTTGCCGCTTTGGTTTCGGGACCTGCTGCCATTGATCCAGACGCGGGAGAATGGGGAGTGGTGCTCTGTCTTCCACCGGCATCCAAGATGGAATGTTGATTGGAGCGATGCCGAAGGTACGCCATATATCTTTCAAGTCTTCCGGGCGATGAATCCTAAGGCGGCGGCCATTATGGAAGATAGAGATGCCGAAAGAATATAGCCAGGAGTAGGCTACATTTTTCTCCCTTAGTTGCTCCAAGAGTGGCTTGAGGATCCTCCTTTTGGCTAGGATAGAGGGAGCAATGTCCTGGTATAGGGCAATTACTATCCCCTCGTATAGCACCGGTGTCTTTTCCCGAGCAGCTTGTAGGATTTTGTGCATGTCCACATAAGAAAGCAGGCCACAAATGACGGCCCTGGGTGGGTCTGTCGTCGGGGGTTTGGGTCTGAGGGCTCTGTGGAACTGTTCAATAACGACTGTTTGGGCTGCCGTCTCTCCTATAAGGTGTGTGAAGATCTCCCGCGCTATTTTGGGCAGTGAGTCAGAGGCCCACGTTTCAGGTAGTCCTTTAAAACGAATATTCCGCTGCCGACTCCTATTCTCCTGGTCCTCGATCAGGGTTAGGGCTCTGTTGATATATCCAAGGTGCTCCGTAGAGCGGGACTCGAGTGCAGATGAGTGATCAACTATAGCGGCACATGTATTCTCTAGGCCTTCGACCCTCACCCCTATGTGTTTAATTTCGCACTTAATGGCAGAAAGCTCTGAATGCACTGGCTGTAGGGCTTGAGCTATTGTCTCTCTAAAGAAAGCTTTAGAGGTCGCAGCTAACTCACTGTCCCCTCGGTCAGTGTTCTCCACTCTGCATTGATCGGAGGCCCCAGCACCGTCTGCCGCTGCTGTTGAGTCATCCGGCGCCATCTTTGCTGGCTTGGCAGGCGCCCCAGAGGTCTTATGTTGGAGAAATTTGTGCATGTCAGACGGAGTTTTCTGCTGCTTCTGTGGTTCCTGGTGTTCTGCTTTCCTTTCTTTGCCGTATTTTACCATGTTGAGGCTAGAAAAAAGGTGTTTAGGACGCTAGTAGGGACTGCCACAGAGGAGCTATGCTCACATGCGTCTCACTCCATCGACGGTCAGGCTCCGCCCCTCAACTTTTTGAGCCAAACCTGTAAATGTACTAAAAACTGGTAGCTGTAGCTGCTAGCTTCACTACTTTTGGAGCTGGAATGGCGTTTATAGAGTTGTATCAATCAACAATATCTTTTATAGACATCTATTAAGAAAAAAAAATAGACCCGACATCCGTCATTTTACAGGTAAGAGGACACCACAGCACAGAAGTTGAAGAAGGAGGATCACATGACCCTGGGGGGCTCCCTGGCAAATGGGCTTTCTCATAATGCCCTTCAGTCAGTGTCAGGCAATCAGTTGGAGTTGCTATACTGACACATGTCATAGGCACTATATAAGATTCCAACCAGGAAATACATGTTTTCTGAGATTATACATTGTGGTGATACGACATCTGACAAAGAGAGAGGGAGAGAAACAATCTTATCTTTAAAGATAGACTACAGCTAGGTTAGGGTCTGAGAGAGTTTGTGGGCCAATGGCTAGTTAGATTGCAGACAGAGAGATAGGTTTTAACTCAGTCAGACTGAGTGCTACATCAACATTTAAACTATACCACTCAATTTTTCACTGAATGCTACAGCAACATTTAAAGCTATATCACTCAATTTTTCAATTCACAATCAAACACAAATTTTAATCATGTTGTTAATAGTGTACTGCCTAAATCATTTTTGTGAATCACAGTTGCTGTGTATTGTACTAGACTCTGTCCAATTGACCATTTATAAAAAATATTGCAAAAAAATAAAATAAAAAAAAAAAAAATCACAGACTAGTGTGCCTGAGATTTTTCTGCATCACAGTTACTGGTGGGGAATATATGTATATATATTTTCTATAAGACCAAATCTATTGCTGCTCCCCACCAAAGGATCATTTTTGAACTTTTTTCATTTAAAAAAACATAAAGGATCTGACAGTACAGTATGTTTGTTACCATCGGCTTCCATTTGATTACTCATAGGCATATACTGTATGTTGCTGTAACTTTCACATTACTAATGCTGTCTTGGTGTTAAAGGGGTTTTCTGGGATTTTACTACTGATGACTTATTCTCAGGATAGGTCATCAGACCTGTGAGCACCGCTGCCTTCTCGTAGGTTACCAAGCCCAGCGCCATACATTATATAGTGGCTGTGCTTTGTATCGTGCTCAGCCCCATTCACTTGAATAGGGCTGAGCCGCTCGTAGGCCACGTGACCAATGAACATGACGTCACTGGCCTAGAAAAAGCTAAGAGAAGGCCACGGCACTCACAGGAGTGTTGGTGCCTTTTTAAACAGCTGATTGGCGGGGTCCTGGGTGTCAGACCCCCACCGATCAGATACTGATGACAGGTCATCAGTAGTACAATCCCGGGAAAACCCCTTTAACGAGCATGAAAGGGGTTGTTGGATATAGTCCTAGGAGACCATAGGAGTGGCAAACATGACTTTCGAGGCATTTTCAATTTGGGTTGAATGTATTCAGATCTGAATCAAATGTGATTATCAATTTGTGTGAATTGGACCGGAGATAAATTGCAAGAAATTCACTTACCTCTGATTAAGATTTTTCTTAGGAAAGCTGCAACTGGTTCTAACAAAATAAGTATTGTTTTAATCATCAGGGTCAACCCTATTAGGCATTATGTTTGGTTTAATAGGGTTTATCCTGCTATCAGGTGCACTTTAAGTCATACTCACGCTCAACATAATTTTATAAGAAACCCCTTAATACAAATGCCCAATATGCTCTGTGTAAGATACAACTTGTATCAACCTCTAAAAGCTAACCATATGGTCAACACTGATTTAATTCTAGTTTAATGAGGGTTAAATAAATGCTTTATTAAAAAGCAATGTTTCTAGGGAGACAATTACCATAATATTGCACCAAACTGCTGCGTACCGAGGCACCATGTCGTGAAAGAAACCATAGAAGAAGCCATTTTGAATGAGAAACCCAGGTAAGGCTGTTTTTGTAACTATATTCTAACGGCTGTAGGTAGGAAAAGACGAGGAAAGTGAGTCTCTGAACTAGAGCCCAGCCCACTTTCACTATACATTTGCAGTATTTGCAGTATAAGCCAAATGGCAGAACCACAACTGGACGAAAGTCCCTGAACTAATATAAGTGCAGGAGAAAAAAGACACAATACAGACAACACGAAAGCAGAATCGCCCAAAATTGGTCAGAACCAGACGGGCAACACAGTAGCAAAATGTAAGACAGAGAGTGATCAGAATGCAAGCTGGAGTCAGGAACACTGTGAACAAATAGCAATACAGGAACAAGGAACAAGGGAACCAGCTACAGCCAACAAAGACTATCACTGGTACTGGTATATGGACAGGAAGGGATTTAAACAGAACGTTGAGTCACTGGATCAGAACCTGATAGGTCCATGTCTCGGAGCTCCATTAGTCAGAAACACTAGTACACAGTAATAGAGCAGCTGAGCAATCAGCCCACAGCTAATCTCCCCGAGCTGCAGGAAGAAACAGAGCATTGCATCCTGTTACTAAAGATGCAATTGTGTCACTAGGGGGCGTGGCTCAGCAGCACGTCTCTCCTGGCGTGGCAGTGCTGAGGATCGCGCTACTGGAGCCCAGACAGGTAAGTTTATTACTGATATTCTCAATATTCTTCAGCTTCTTATAAATATGAAATATCCATTCCTGGTCTTAAAATCATCTCTAAAATATTATGGTTTGACCTTGTAGATAGGAGGACTCACCTTGGATGCTGATGCCTCATACAAATGATTTATTCAGACTGCAGTTTCTGCAATAGTCTCACACCTTGGAATACGTCTTTATTACCCAAGCCTCAACCTTTAGTTTCTACAGTGAATGAAAAAATGTCTTCTGTCTTCTATCCGACCTGGTTGTGGCCATTGTTGGGTATATTTCTACACCTGTCTGGTGGTTACATCAATGAACCTACAGTACAGACAACTCTTAATCACCTACATTTTTTTTAAAGATTTTCCTGCATTATTTATTTACAATCCTTCAAAAATAATTAGAAAAAAGTGACTCATATTTAATCTTGTTTTTGTGTTTTTTTTCACTCTGCCTAAAATGTCTCACGTTGGGTTCGCTATAAACCAAAGCTCGCTCAGGTCCAGCTGTGTAGTCGTAGAATAAATGTTAATCTAATACAGGTTACTGGGTCAAATGCAATCATGGTCTTGTGGGAAAACCTTAATAGTGTTCTGCTTCTTCTAACATAGTAAACTTGGATATTATATGATAGGTTAAACACAAGTGAACCTTGGCAAGGCTGTTCTTGAAACTAGGATTTACAACAAAAGAAAATACATTGGAATAGTGACCTAGGATTGACTTTGCACTCAAAGAGATCACTCAGAAAGCTAAAGTTTGCTGTGGAACTTGTCGCCTTGAAAATGTTTGGTAAGTAATTCCCCAGGTCAGTCAATTGTTGCAAGTCAGATTACAGACAAAGGTTTTATTTTGTTCTTGAATCTTTTTTTTTCCCTCTGCATTTTGTGAAAGAAAACTGTTTTATGAAATTATATGGAAATTTATTAGGCCATGGTTGGTTTCATCTCACTGGACTCCTCTGAGAACATGTAGAACATATTTGAAGTTAAAAGCATGTAAATACATAGGCTTTTGTGAACATCCCAAAGTGAGCTAAGAATTGTGTACTCAGAGGCTGAATGTCTCCTGTGTTTAATGTCTTATTTCCATTTTTGCCTTATTTTGTGTTATTTGCCTATGTTTAATGTCACTGAATGGAAAATGTTCCAGGTCCTTCCAGAAATGGCTTGTTACAGGAAATAAATATATAAATTATTAACATGTTAAGGTCACAAGGAAACAGGGGAGCAATAATGTAGATCGTGTTTTAGCCAAATGTCTTGTGCTCATAGTATTACGATGTAAACAGTAAAGAGCAGGGCTCAGTAAACTGTATAATATGGGAGGTAGTGAAAGTAATACATAAGAGACAGGAGCCTCCGTATATATTCTGAATAAAAGCACACGTAGAAAATACAGAATATTACAATAAAAGGTCTAAAAAAATATAAAACTCAATATAGATGTTTTTGGGATGTATATACCCTACAAATAAAGTCCAGCCAACTTAAAAGAGAATAGAAGCATTCCTCAGAGATTTTGGTCCATATTGACATGATGGCATCACACAGTTGCCACAGATTTGTCGGCTTCACATCCATGATGCGAATCTCCCGTTCCACCACATCCCAAAGATGCTCTATTGGATTGAGATCTGGTGACTGTGGAGGCCATTTGAGTACAGTGAACTCATTGTCATGTTCAAGAAACCAGTCTGAGATGATTCCAGCTTTATGACATGGCGCATTATCCTGCTGAAAGTAGCCATCAGATGTTGGGTACATTGTGGTCATAAAGGGATGGACATGGTCAGCAACAATACTCAGGTAGGCTGTGGCGTTTGCAACGATGCTCAATTGGTACCAAGGGGCCCAAAGAGTGCCAAGAAAAATATTCCCCACACCATGACACCACCACCACCAGCTTGAACCGTTGATACAAGGCAGGATGGATCCATGCTTTCATGTTGTTGACGCCAAATTCTGACCCTACCATCCGAATGTCGCAGCAGAAATCGAGACTCATCAGACCAGGCAACGTTTTTCCAATCTTCTACTGTCCAATTTCGATGAGCTTGTGCAAATTGTAGCCTCAGTTTCCTGTTCTTAGCTGAAAGGAGTGGCACCCGGTGTGGTCTTCTGCTGCTGTAGCCCATCTGCCTCAAAGTTCGACGTACTGTGCGTTCAGAGATGCTCTTCTGCCTACCTTGGTTGTAACGGGTGGCAATTTGAGTCACTGTTGCCTTTCTATCAGCTCGAACCAGTCTGCCCATTCTCCTCTGACCTCTGGCATCAACAAGGCATTTCCGCCCACAGAACTGCCGCTCACTGGATGTTTTTTCTTTTTCGGACCATTCTCTGTAAACCCTAGAGATGGTTGTGCGTGAAAATCCCAGTAGATCAGCAGTTTCTGAAATACTCAGACCAGCCCTTCTGGCACCAACAACCATGCCACGTTCAAAGGCACTCAAATCACCTTTCTTCCCCATACTGATGCTCGGTTTGAACTGCAGGAGATTGTCCTCTCCTGCATAACGCAAACCGGACAGATCCGTTATTGCTGGCCATAGACGCCTATTTTGGCCTTAAAATGGAGGTATTTTTGTGTTTTTTGCCTCACCATGTTCCATAACAGTACAATGGCCATCAGACAATACATAGTACAGAGTACATAGGCCATAATATTGTATATAAAAGTTAAAGAAGCGGCCCACTTTCTGGCTACTTGTGACCAATGTAAGATGACATTATGGCACTTACTATTGCACCCTTTGTTGATCGTCTGTGTCATCTGCTAAATTTCTTAAGCCATGTCCCACTGTTGGGCAATATTCTGTACTGTCCATATAGAGGTCCTGTCCATGAGAAAGCCACTGACATAGCCCCCCCCCATTCAGACTACTAGTAAGGGGATGGCTAAGTATATGTTCAAAGTCCCTAACTTTTTTTTCTTCTGTTAATAATGGAAGCCACAATGCTCTGCTAGATACGATGGGCCAACAGCCCCCAAAGAACTTCTCTGACCTCTAATACTCTAATAGAGTCTGTTGGGTTCTGGCGTTATGTAAGCAGTGTTATTTTTAATGTTAAGAAACAACTGAATCTTGCTCCAGTATAGATGTGAATACAGCATTATTGGTCATATTTTTGGCTGTTTGGAAATCTTTAATTAAATGGTTCTTTACAAATAATTGTGTTTTCTTCATTAGCAAGCGAGTTTTCCACGCTGGTGCAATGCGTGAAATGAACTCATAGCACCCGCACTGAATCCTGAGCATTGTTTTTCATGTATCATTTCTGCATTGTGTCAGAATCACAGCATGTTCTATATTCTACGTTTTTCACACAGCCCTTGCTCCATAGAAGTGAATGGGGTTTCAGTAAAAAACGCATTGCATCCGGATACAATGCATTTTTTCACTGATGGATGCTAGGAGATGTCGTTTGTAAACCTTCAGTTTTTTGACTCATGTGAAAAACGTATCAAAACTGTCTGCACCCCCACAGAAAAAACTGAAACACTGAATGCAATTGGTGACAAAACTGGCTTAAATTCTTGTGAAATGGTGCAAGTTTCACTGAACGTATCCTGAACACATCCTCACACAATCCATATCATTCGTGTGAATGAGGCCTTAGGGTTCTTTTACATGCGTAATGCACAGGACAATGCTCAGTAACAATCTGATCCGTTCAGACACTTTAGAGCTGCATTTACAGTACATGCAGCAATATAGATGAGCGAATCTATTCGCAGCTTGGTAGATTCGATACGAATCTTGGAAATTTTCCGCTGCAAAGCGAATCCGGATTTTTTTGAGATTCGCTCCATTAGATTCGAAAATGTTCTCAAAGCTTTCTACGCATTCGCTACGTACTTGTCCGATAAATTGTACGCTAATGCTACGTATAAGTTACTTTATATGCTGATGCGTACGAATTCAGTTAATTAGCGAAATTTTACTGTTAGTTCGTTATTCGTGCAGCAAAAATCCCGGGAAGAAAGCGGTCATCTGACCTAGTGGGAAGGGCTTGCTCTGATTGGCTCACAGGCTCGGTAAGCCAGTGACGCATCATTTGTGCTGCGACTGCTGAGACGAGCAGAAGCACTGTGTGTGAAGTTTTGAGAGACAGTGAACTCTTGTGTTAAAATTGGGGTGTAATTGTTCTGGGAATCCATATTACACATATCAGGGATACTGCAGGGCCAGTGCAGGGCAAGTGCATGGCCAGTGCAGGGCTAGTAAATAATCAGGCAGGGAGAGAGACAGGGAAAGAGACAGGGAGAGAGACAAAGACCAGCTGCAGGGCCACAGTCAAGTGAAAACGTCTGGCATGGAAAAGCAAAAGGGTTCCAGACAGATCTCGAGCTCCAAAAAAAGGAGAAGGTGGCACAGAGCAGCAGTGCCAAAGGACCTGTAGCCGGAGCTTCTACTTGTAGAATTTGCAATAGTTGGCCACTGTTCTACCAGGCTAACCCACCAAGGCACAAAATTGTAGTGGAGGAGAAAGTGGATGAGGTAGTGGAGTGGATGGCGCACTGATCTCATCACAGCCGGATGATCTGCTTTCATCTGCTGATACAGTATCATGTAGCCAGGGGTCAGAGTGTTCCTCCTGCTCCACCATTCCGCTCCAGCAAAGCCTAGCATCATGCGTGCCTGCGTATAACGCAATCGCTAGACAATAGTACGCTGAGGATTCGAACGCAATTTGTACGCTTATGTGTACGTGTTCACATAAGTTGTGTACCTATAACAACTGTATGTTCGTTATTAGTGCACGAATGTTCGCAAAATACCACATAAAAACGTATGATTTGTACGCAGCTTCTCCGAATAGATTCGTATGAGGTACGAATCTTTTGAAAAGTTCGATGAATATTCGGCTAAGCGAATTTTGGATGATTCGCTCATCTCTATGCAGCAATCATCCCTTCCGTATGGGAATGAATGATCGTTACTACGATCGTTCATCCACATACCAATTTCTTGATTGTGGGCAGCACATCACTCTTTACACAGGGTGTAGCATAACCACCCAACAAATGAGCATTTTGGACCTTCATGCACCTGCATCGGCAGCACCTTCATACAGGACAATTATCAGGAATGAGCATTTGTAAGAATAATCATCCCCGATAACTGTCCAGATTTTTGGCCCATGTAAAATGGCCTTTAGAGCATGCATTAGGCACAGCATTTTTTAAAGGGAACCTGTCATCAATTTTATGCTGACCTCACTGAGGGCAGCATAAATTAGTGACAGAAATGCTGATTTCAGCAGTGTGTCACTCATGAGCTAAAAGTAAGTGGTTGCTGAGAACCAGCATCATAATCATTGCAGCTCAGGCCCTGAAAAGAGTCAAATCTACCTGAGAAGAGTCATGTTTATTCCTAATCTCCTGCTCTCCCCGCCCATCTGCTGAAGATTGACATTTCTCTCCTATAGAGAAAGGGAGAAAACTAGGTAGAAGACTGTCAGTCATCAGCAGGTGGGCAGGGAGAGCAGGAGATTAGGAATAACCATGACTCTTCTCAGGTAGCCGGGACTCTTTTCCATGCCCAGTCTGCAATGTTTGTGATGTTGGTTCTCGGCAACCACTTACTTTTAACTTATAAATGACAGACCGCTGAAATCAACTCATCTGTATCTACTTTATTCTGCCATTAATATGGGTAGCATAAAGTTGATGACAGGTTCCCTTTAAAAAATTTCTTTCTCTATTCGACTCCAGTGAAGCTAAATCACCACACTGAAAACTGCACCAGAGAAAGAATCACCTCATCTAAGATAAAATCCATTTCTTCCAAAAATTAGTTATTTATATTAATGAATAAAATATATTCAAAATTGGAAATTAACCCCCTAAATAAAGATATAGTTCACATGGCATTTGTTGGATCCTAATGCCTGTCTATGACAAGCAGAAGCACACGATTCTTTTATTAAATTTCTCCATGTAAGCAAATGAAAATTATTTATGGACATCAGCATGAGCTCATGAAGAATAATAAAAAAAATGTAATCTTCCCTGTCCTTGGGTAGAGGTTCCCCTGACGGCTGTTGGCGCTGACCTTGGGTACATTTGTAAACAGTAATCATATGTCCTCACTGCCTCCTCTTTTTTAATGCTAAAAATTTCTAATCTGGGAAGGTATAAATCAGATTTATTGTTTGGTTGCCTAGTGTTTCTTTCATGCTGAGGTACTGGGAGCCGTACATTGCACAGGTGAGGTGTGACCTTACTGGAGATTTATGGAGTCACAGAAACAGTTTTATTCTGGGTATTGTTTTGTTACAGGATCTTTGAAGTCTTTGGTTATCTTGTATAACTTGAGAAACCTTAAGTTCCCTGTTTTCTGTTTCAACAAAATGGATTGGAAATAAAGAATCAAAATTCTATGTATTTATTACAATATGTACTTTGTTTCTGGAATCTGCTCACAAAATATTAGTTCTGAATATCTTTATATGCCATTATTACATCTTATATATCCAGTATTACTCCACTCTCTGTGCTAAAATTGAAGGTCATAGCCAACATGGCTCCCAGCTTTGGAAGAAAACAAAGCCCTCACTCACTGAATTTATATTACCATACTTTGTTGCAAGTAATGTCACAGTATAGTGTCAAATAATGCTGCCTTACAGTGTTCAAATAATGTTGCCATACAAGGCTCAAGTAATGCTGCTATACAATGTTCAAATAATATCACCATAAGATGCCCAGCTAATGATGCCATACAATGTTCAAATAATATCATGATTCAATGCTCAAATAATACTGCCATACAATGTTCAAAAATATCACCATACAGTGCCCAAATAATGCTGCCATACAGTGTTTACATAATATCACAATAAGATGCACAGATAATGCTGGCATACAATGCTCAAATAATATCACCATATAATGCTCAAATAATACTTCCTTACAGTGTTAAAATAATATCACCATAAGATGTACAACTAATGCTGCCATACAATGTTCAAATACAGTCCCTGATAGAAGTTCTGTCGCTTATCCATGTTGTGGAAACCAAAGCTTATAACCTGACTTAAAATTCATCCATTGGTTTTAGAAATGACTCATATGAAAGCTGAAACCCTCCCAAATGAGGTTTTTTATATGAAAATAAATTTGCTTCACTGATGAAATATTGATCATTTAATGAACACAGAAAGGTCAGATTTTGGCAAGACAAAAGTTTTGTCGCCTTGTCATATAATGCATCCAATCCTACTGTAGTTTATAGCCTCACCTGTGCTCACTAATTGATCGGTTAATTAGTGGGTGTGTATAAAAAGAACTCCAGCACCCCAGACCTTCACTTGAACTGCAACTTGACCTCTGACAACATGCCAAAAATCCACCCTGCGACCAAAGCCTTGATTATCAAGAGGCTGAAGACCAGATCCACTGCAGAGGTGGCTGGCGCCTTTAATGCGTCTCAGCGTCAAGTACAAAGAATTAAAAAAAAGATTTGAAGAGACTGGAGATGTTTATGACAAGCCCAGGTCCAGCAGACCCCGCAAGACAACTGCTCAGGAGGAACGTTTGTTGGTTCAAAAATCAAAAGCCAGCCCCTCTTCCACTGCAGCAGAGCTCCAACAGGCCTGGTCACCTCAAGTCCCTGTGTCAAGTAGAACAGTTTGTAGGATTCTGTCTTGAAATGGCCTCCATGGTCGAATCAGTGCCCAGAAGCCAGCATTAAACAAAAGGCAATTAAAAAACCGTGTGGCATTTGCCAAGGCCCACAGCCTGCTAAACGGATGGACGCTGGAAAAGTGGCAGAAGGTGGATTTCTCAGATGAGTCTTCAGTTGAATTACACCACAGCTGCCGCAAATACTGCAGGAGACCTACTGGAGACAGTAAACACACCCAGAAAACAGTTAAGTTTGGTGGTGGAAAGATCATGGTCTGGGGTTATATTCAGTATGGGAGTGTGCAAGGTGGAAGGCAATATCAATAGCCTAAAATATCAAGAAGTATTAGCTACCTCTTACATTCCCAATCATAAAAGGGGTCAAATTTTGCAGCAGGATTGTTCCTCATCTCATACATCCATCTCTACATCAAAGTTCCTCAAGGCAAAGAAGATCAAGGTGCTCCAGGATTGGCCAGCCCAGTCACCAGACATGAACATCATTGAGCATGTTTGGGGTAGGATGAAAGAGGAAGCTTGGAAGACAAAACCAAAGAATCTTGATGAACTCTGGGGGGCATGTAAGACTGCATTCTTTGCTATTCCTGATGACTTCATCAATAAATTGTATGAATCATTGTTGAAACGCATGGATGCAGTCCTTCAAGCTCATGGAAGTCTCACTAAATATTAAATATGGCTCTAATAGCACCACAACTTCATTCACCAATGTTATGAAAAATATATTTGTATTTGAAGTGAATTATTTGTTTGATTTTCACATTACTTTCTGTGGGAGACAAAACTTTTGTCTTGCCAAAATCTGACCTTTCTGTGTTCATTAAATGATCAATATTTCAGCAGTGAAGCAAATTTATTTTCGTAAAAAAAAACCTCATTGGGAGGGTTTCAGCTTTCATATGAGTCATTTCTAAAACCAATGAATGAATTTTAAGTCGGGTTATAAGTTTTAGTTTCCACAAGATGGATAAGCGACAGAACTTCTGTCAGGGACTGTAATATCACCATAAGATGCATAACTAATGATATCATAGAGTGTTCAAATTTTATAACCATACACTGCTCAGATAATATCACCATAAGATGCACAACTAATGCTGCCATACAATGTTCAAATATTCTCACCATACAATGCTCAAATAATACTGCCTTACAGTGTTCAAATAATATCACCATAAGATGCACAACTAATGCTGACATATAATGTTTAAATAATATCACCATACAATGCTCAAATAATGCTGCCATACAGTGTTTACATAATATCACCATAAGATGCTGAGATAATGCTGTCATACAATGCTCAAATAATATCACCATACAATGCTCAAATAATACTTCCTTACAGTGTTCAAATAATATCACCATAAGATGTACAACTAATGCTGCCATACAATGTTCAAATATTCTCACCATACAATGCTCAAATAATACTGCCTTACAGTGTTCAAATAATATCACCATAAGATGCACAACTAATGCTGACATATAATGTTCAAATAATATCACCATAAGATGCACAACTAATGCTGATATATAATGTTCAAATAATGCTGCCATAGAGTTTTCAAATAATGTCATCATACAATGTTCAAATAATATCACCATAAAATAATATTGCCACACAGTGTTCAGATAATGTCACCATACAATGCCCAAATAATATTGGCATATAATGCAAAAAAAAACCCCAAAATACAATCACTTATAAAGATGATATGCTAAAAATGTTATGTTAAGATTAGTGATGAGCGAGCATGCTTGGCCAAATATGATATTCGGTCGAGTATTGCGGTGCTCGGGACCTTGCGCCAATTAGCGTGCGGGGAGGTACTGGCATTCACTGTAATGCCGTAGCCATCTTGGCTACTGGCATTACAGTGATTGGCTGGCCGGGAACGTGTCATCGGGTGCTATATAGCACCCGGGGATATGTGACCGGACCAGACCGAGTCAGGGAGAGCTGCTGCAAGGAGGGACAGATAGTGTAGGGAGAGAAATTGGCTAGGCAGGGCTAGTATTTCTGTGGAAAAGACCCAAAAGCCCTTTTAAGGGCTATTGTGTTATCTGACTACAATATATTTATTATTTTTTGGGGGGTAAAAAATTGCGCAAGGTGGCTTGACCTTAACGCCACCTGCGCAGCTTCTGCATTCTAATCCTTTCTGTATCCTATATACCTGACATCCATTGCTAATTTTTCTGCCACTAATCAAGCCGACAGTACCTAATCTGCGTCTGCTGTATAACGTTTGCGCAAGGAGGCACAGATAGTGTAGGGATAGGATTTGGCTAGGCAGGGCTAGTTGTTTTGTTAAAAAGACACAAAAGTCTATTGTTATATCTGGCTGCAATTTATTTTTTTCTGTTGAGACAAAAAGAATGCAAGTTTGCCTGACGCTAACACCACCTGCACAGTGCGTGCATTATAATGTGTCTGTAGTCTATATACCTGACCAGCTCACCAGCAGGCCCTCAACCATAATGTTTTAGACGGTCAGCTCAGCAGCAGCATGTCACCCATAATTTTTTAGATGGTCAGCTCAGCAGCAGCACCTCACCCATAATGTTTTAGACGGTCAGCTCAGCAGCAGCACGTCACCTCTATTGTTTTTCAGTGTCAGCAGCAGACCATCAATCATAATTTTTCAAGGGTGTGTCTAATGTCCTCCTTTATGTGTAATAAAGGGTGTATTGGACTGCCTGTTCCTTGTAATTTTTGTCAGCCCTTTCCCTTTGTGCATAGGCTTTATGAGTGTAGGAGTCCCATGACATGAACAATTGTACCACGTGAATGAGGCCCTCTTTTATGTGATATACCGGTTGTATCGGAGTGCCTCTTCCTTGTAATTTTTGGCAACACTTGCGCTTTACATACAAGTAAATATATGTTTCCTAACAATATTTCCTCCAAAATCGATGATATTTTTGTTTTTTTGGGGTATTCTTGTCATTCCGTAAACGTGGCGTAATACTCGGACAACATCGTTAACAGCAGCGACTTTGGAGTCCAAGATGCATCTCTTTAGATGCCATATTTTGTTCAGTCCTGCAAAAAAAACATTCAGAAACATAAATAATGACAATGAAATCAAAAGTAGACACTTTTGTACTATGTTTGCCCAATAATAGTCAATGGGTACATCAAGTAATACATTTCTTAACATTTTTTTCTGTTTACAGATGTATCCACTTGACATACAGCAAAAACAAAAAGTGAACTACCGCTAAATCAGGATCACTACAAAAACAGAATAGCAAAAGTAGTTAAAAAGTTTCTAATTTTTTGTAGATGCTGGGTTTTTGTCAGTGTAATTAGTAATTCATACTTAATAATGTATGTTCTTAATTAACACACGTAGTAAAACATACCAGCTAATGTGTGAAGTCTGTGTTATTCAGGCTTTTTTTTCCTGTCTTGCAGACCTAATGAAGTTTCATGGATCATTTATATTTTTTACACTTCAAAAAAGAAATGCAAGCCCAGTAAATATCTGAAAAGTTACTTCTCAGCGCTAGAAAGTGCTGACCTAGCCAGGGGGCACTGGGATTTAAATTAGGGTACGGTAAAGCAGATGGCTGTACATGATAGTTCATTTATCAAGTAAATCTCTGGAGCATATGCCTGCTTTTGATTTTTGGTGATCAAGTGCTAATTGTCAAAATATATATTCAGATCCATAGAACAAGCCCGTACTTTACTATTTTCCACAACACATTCTAATTATGTGCTGGCGTTTCTTTGTATAGCAAGCCTGACTGAATATGTAAGCAAGAGCACCTTACTATTTCAGCAGTTTTTTTTTAAATACAGAATTGCATACTTTAACCCCTTCCCAACCATGATAAAAATGTACATCATGGGTGGACATCAGTTGCCGCGATGCCATCTACATTTTTCTCATAGTGATCTTGAGGGCGCTGCCAGTATACTCACAAGGTCAAACCTCAGATTTCCAGCACCCTACAGTCCCTATTCCTATTGTGTGTAAATATCTAATGCTTAAAGATGAGTGAATTTCTTGATATTTCTTTTGGGTCCAAATCTAACAAATCGGTGGGCAGATTCTATACAGGTACAAATAAATTTGACCCTAAACGAAAGTGCTCAGACTGCCCTGAAAAGATGTGTACACTATGGCACTTTGCGGTCTCCTAGGACTGTATCCAACCCCTTTCACACTCTTTAACACCAACAGAACATTAGTAATGTCAAAGTGACAGTGACATATATGTCTATGGGTAACGGGATAGTAGCAGGTGGCAACACTTAGGGCTCATGCACACAAACGTATTTTCTTTCCGTTTCCGTTACATTATTTTTGCGGTCCGTGAGCGGAACCATTTATTTCAATGGGTCCGCAAAAAAATGGAAGTTACTCCATGTGCATTCCGTTTCCGTGTGTCCGTATTTTCATTCCGCAAAAAAATAGAAGATGTACCAATATTGTTTGCATTACGGACAAGAATAGGACTGTTCTATTAGGGGCCAGCTGTTCTATTCCACAAAATACGGAATGCACATGAACGTCATCAGTATTTTTTGCGGATCCGTTTTTTGCGGACCACAAAATACATCCGGACATGTGCATGAGCCCCAAGGGGCAGGGTGGGAACCTAAAGTGGACCTGGAAAGAAACCTAAAAGTGGCCCTATGTTGTTGACGGATCCAAATTGATAGAAGGCAGAGCAACGCAAGCAGCCTGGGACAGCAATAACATAGTGCAAAATATCATCCTATCAGAAATATATACCACCAAATATTGCCACAAAAACTGTCTCTTTGCGGTAGCCATCATTCATTAGATGCCATTTTCTATCCTCCTCCCTCAGTTGTCTCTGATTAGCATATGGAGCAGGGGGCTTAAGAGGTGAGATGGGGGGCCACAGCAGTTGAATTCAGGAGGGCATGTATGGTAACTAGCTGGGTACATGAGTGCCTGATTCTCACAGCATTAATTATCCCGAAGAGTTTATTATGTACTCGGCCAGCGGCAGAGAAGAGAGCTTGGGTGGCCCCCTGGGCATTGGCCCACCGGGAAATTTCCCTGTAAGGTCTATGGCCAATCTGCCCCTGAACACACTGCACATCAGATTTTATTTTTTAATTAGAAACTGGTCAAATTATTATTTTTTATTTATTTTGGTGGTAGATGCCTTGTTTTCTTTCTTCTGACCTATGGTGACCACCATTTTGAAAGATTAGTCCAAATCTTTAGATTGAGTGAATTCCATTTGCTGATTACTCTAGAATCCTTGCTTCTCGGGAAGATTAATTTCCTATTATTACAAAAGATTTGTATAGGTATAGGATCTAAATATTTGGAAAAAAAAGAGGAAATAGTTTAGATTAGAACTGATTTGATCATGCCTACTACTATGTAAAAATAGAGTTTGCAAAAACTAAATAAATAGACAAATGCAAGAGGCAAAACACATAAATAAATTTGATTTAACACATTAAAGGGGCTATCCAAGTTTAAACTTTTTTTTAACAAAGTGGCGGACCTTCAGTGAGGTTCATACTTACCTGTGCCCGCCGCTGAGTTCCAACTCCATCCCTCCACAGGTCTCTGGGAATAAGCATCCTGGATCCTGTTGACAGCCACAATGGTAGCCTGTCACCTGTGCACCAAATAACCCAGTGACAAACCACATAGGTGACACATCACAGTCATGTGCCCCCTTTCAATAGGATGTTGATTACCAGAGCTCCAGGACCTGCATAGGTGGCCGTGGAGGGTGGTGGGTACCCCATCTCGGGTCTTACTCTCTGAAGAGGTATGTTAAAAAAAAAAAGTTTCAACTTGGATAACCCCTTTAATAGTGTTGAGCGAATTGAAGTATCCAAAGTGGACTTCAATTCGAATTTCAGGAAAAATTATATTTGCCACAAAGGTGAGTATAATTTGTTTTTACTTTCAACCACCATTTTAGGTAAAACTGATTAATTTCAACGAAGAGTGAGGAAATTTGGCTTCGTGGTGATTCAAATTTCTTAAAGAGCTTGTATGAGATTAGAAAATCACGGCTGCTTATGACTAGAAACATTGCAAGACCAATTTATAAAGGCCATGTTTTCTAATCTCATACCTCTTAAAGGGAACCTGTCACCACAAAAATGCAGAGCAATCTGCAGACAGTATGTTATAGAGCAGGAGGAGCTGAGCAGAATTATACAGGTATATAGTTGTGTAGAGAAAGATCCAGTAGAACCTGTATTTCATTCATTTAAATTTCTGCTCATCTTTGGTTTGAAATCAAGGAAACGGTCTGATTGACAGGTCTATGTATGTACACTCATAGAGGGAAGGCTCTCAATAAGAGATAAGATCACCTTCTTGACTTCCAAGCCCAGAATGAAAAGGAATTTAAATGAATGAAAGACAGCTCCTATTAAATCTTTTCCCAGAAATTCTTGAAAGTATTTTTTGCTGCATAAGATGCATTTTTTTCCCAAAAGTGGGGGGAAATATCCCTGCGTCTTATGGGACGAATACTAATGATGTTCTTCCATTATGGAAGCGCTCATTAGTACCGAAGGACCAGGAAGAGGTAAAGACTCTGTACTCACCGCTTCCTGGTCCTCGACTGTTGGCTGTGCAGTGGCTGCGCATAGTGTAAGGGCGCTTTGTGGCCACTTGCTGTGCGCATCAGGTCACAGCACAGCCGACAGCAGGATGAAGAGGATCGCGCTGTAGGTGAGGAGCGGCGGTGTCTGGAGCAGTACAGATAAGTGGTTTTTTTCATTTTAAGTTCTCTGTGGCATGGGGGCTGCTAAGAGACATGGGGGCTCATATGGGGGCTGCTAAGAGGCATGGGGGCTCATATAGGAGCTGATAAGAGGCATGGGGGCTCATATGGGAGCTAATGAGAAGCATGAGGGCTCAAACAGGTGCTGATGAGAGGCAGGAGGGCTCATATGGGGCTAATGAGAAGCATGAGGGCTCAAATAGGTGCTGATGAGAGGCATGGGGGCTTATATGGGGGCTGATGAGAGGCAATGAGGTCTGATATCAGGCAATGGGAGCTGATGAGAGGCATATGGGGGCTGATGAGAGGCATGGGGGCTTATATGGGGGCTTATGAGAGGCACATGGGGCTGATGAGAGGCATTGGGCATTTATCTGAAGTCTGATTGGGGGTTATTCACATTAGGGTCTGATCTGAGGCATTATTTGGGTCTTATTAACATTGGGGGTCTGATAGGGACTGTGAGCTGAGGTCTGATTAACATTGGGGTCCTGACTGCTGGTCTAACTTGAGGTTAATGAAAAATATTTTTTTCTTATTGTTCTCCTCTAAAACCTAGGTGCTCTTATGGGCCGGTGCGTCTTATAGGGCGAAAAATACGGTATTGATCTGCTCAGCTCCTTCTGCTCTATATCCCATTCACCATGTTCCCTGTGACAGGTTCCATTTAAATAGCTTATTGTTATCTAAGTCACTCTTTGGCAGGGAATTTATCATAAGGGGAAGTATTAAAGTCAGTTTTGCTTTGCGTCTGTGTTACTGCAATGTGCAACAAATTTACCAAATGTCTCGCTGTGTTTGATTAATTTGGTGCATCTATGGACATCACACTTTCATTTTTGCTTGCCATCTCTGCACCAGACTAAGACAAGTTTAAAAAAAAAATTCATCTGGTGTTACACCTAATTAACATAGCTAATTATAGGCACTATCCCACCCACCCACTTTTTTGAAAGTGGCATAAAAATGGAAAAAAGCACCAAATCTTTGTTAGCTTTCCAGCAGACATATGAAATGATAAATTCTCCCCTTTTTTCTATCTTGGATTCTCAGCTTAATTTAATTTTAAAGGATTTAGAAAATGGTGCAGTGCTGAGAGTAGGAAATTCATACCTGTGTATATATATATATATATATATATATATATATATATATATCTGTTATTATGTGTCTTGTATTTTCATATGGCAAATTTGG
Source organism: Rhinella marina (assembly GCA_900303285.1). NCBI lineage: Eukaryota > Metazoa > Chordata > Amphibia > Anura > Bufonidae > Rhinella > Rhinella marina. The sequence continues at coordinate 18,253 of ONZH01010166.1, read as the reverse complement.
GTGAGAATCTCTCTAAACCGGGTTAGATAAACACCCCATAAAACATCATGAATATTTTAATTACTTTTTTCTGTTCGGTGACTATAAGCCATTCTTCTACCATTCCAAAATACCATAAATATTCCCATTGAAATGTAAACAGATAGCATGCAATTTTACAAATGCGGCCTCCTTTTGATGTGGTCGGCTTGAAGGGGGAAATATGTTTCAGCTTAGACTTGGCAAGAAAAGCTGTCACTGGGAAGGACTGGTTGTGGTTAGCATTACACTGACCAATCTGAAAGCAAAGTTCGTATTTAACCACAAGAAATCAGAACCAAACTGTATCGCCTTCTACTTGAAAAGTCTTTATTTTTCTTCACGTTTGCTATTTATTTTGCTTTATTCTCACACCTTAACTCCATTAACCACTATTCTTCATTTTTAGGGATAGCATGTCAGAAAAAGTATAAATCGAGTGAATGGATTTCCCTTATATTTCATTATTCATTCAATGTTCACTGGTTCTGTGCAAAAATGAAAGTTGTCTTTTTACAAAGGACTTGTCATAAAGAAGTTGTCCAACTTATTACAAAATTTCCCCCAGGCCAGTAATTGTCCTAATATAATAGCAGAACGTGCACTCACCCATTTGATTTCCTGCCAGTCCAGCATTGTCTCTGATCCTCCTCCGGGCTTTGTTTGACTGCAGTGACAATTAGAGATGAGCAAAGTATTTTAAAAAATCAATTTGGCTGCTTTGCCGAATTTTTAAAAGAAATCCACTTTGTGACGAATTACTTTGTCACAAAGCGCATTTGTTTGTAAGCAGAAATATTGCCACCACCCATTATTGTACCTCTCAGATGCTGCGTTCATACATGATCGAGGCATCTAATGTACATAATACAGTGTAAAGAAAAAAAAAATAATACTTGATCCATGTGCTCACAACAGGCCGGCCATCTTGCTAGAAGGTCTGGCACAATATCTTGCGTGGCCGGAGATGGCGTCATCACTCTGGCCGGCATGGTGATGTCATACGCTACCACACAAGGGATTTGCTGCTGAGATCTTCAAGCAAAATGGCCGAAAGTACGAGAAAATTTGGCTTCGCGGTGAATCAAATTTATCCTGAAATTCAGATCAAAGTCCACTTGTTTGTTGACTTCCATTGATTCATCACTAGTGACAATGTATATGCCCATATACTTCACATATGCCACCAATTACTGGCCTCAGCAGTCTCATGTTGTATACTGCTGAGGCCAGGGATTGATTGCAGTGGTGTCTGGTTGTCAGCGCTGCAGCCAAGAAGAGGATGTTGTGGCTGCAGTGGAGTCAAGGATCAGAATCGCAGTGCTAGAACCAGTTGCTTGCTGAGGGGGAAATGTTTTCATAAGTCGCACATTTCCTTTAAGCTTGTTATGCTCTTTAGATGGATGCTTGTTCAGCTGATATCTCCTGACCTTCTCATCAGGGTTGCCAACCTTCCTTTCAAATTTTTCTGGACAACTGAACCAAAATTTACGGACTGCCCCAAATTTTTACGGACATACGCCACACCCCCTTTTTAGAGGACGCGCCACCTTCCACGCCGCCAGAATAAAGAGGATTGTTCAGTAGTTAAAAAATATGGCATATGGAAAAGAAATCAATAATTTTTAGCTGTTACATCCCTGCCATTCTGAGTGCTTTGTTTATATGGCTGCAGTGATGATGCCTGTGACACGCTGGACTTTCTGGCATCATTGCTGCTGCCATGTAAACAAAGACTGACAGGCATGTAATGGGCAAGTGTGCAGATCTGTCACAGTATTGGTGTTCTGCATACTGATGTGCAGGTGTATGGCATGTGACCACTGCAGCCAGTTCTCAGCATTAGATCACTGATTGGTGATTGGCTGCAGCAATAACATACCATATACCGGCAAGCCCATGCTGAAGAAATAGGTGACACACATTCGGATAGACATTACATTCACCAATACCAAAAGTACAAGATGATACAGCACCACATACCTCTTAAATCCAGTGACGTCTCCCCGATGTACACTCACCGGCCACTTTATTAGGTACACCATGCTAGTAACGGGTTGGACCCCCTTTTGCCTTCAGAACTGCCTCAATTCTTTGTGGCATAGATTCAACAAGGTGCTGGAAGCATTCCTCAGAGATTTTGGTCCATATTGACATGATGGCATCACACAGTTGCCGCAGATTTGTCGGCTGCACATCCATGATGCGAATCTCCCGTTCCACCACATCCCAAAGATGCTCTATTGGATTGAGATCTGGTGACTGTGGAGGCCACTTGAGTACAGTGAACTCATTGTCATGTTCAAGAAACCAGTCTGAGATGATTCCAGCTTTATGACATGGCGCATTATCCTGCTGAAAGTAGCCATCAGATGTTGGGTACATTGTGGTCATAAAGGGATGGACATGGTCAGCAACAATACTCAGGTAGGCTGTGGCGTTGCAACGATGCTCAATTGGTACCAAGGGGCCCAAAGAGTGCCAAGAAAATATTCCCCACACCATGACACCACCACCACCAGCTTGAACCGTTGATACAAGGCAGGATGGATCCATGCTTTCATGTTGTTGACGCAAAATTCTGACCTACCATCCGAATGTCGCAGCAGAAATCGAGACTCATCAGACCAGGCAACGTTTTTCCAATCTTCTACTGTCCAATTTCGATGAGCTTGTGCAAATTGTAGCCTCAGTTTCCTGTTCTTAGCTGAAAGGAGTGGCACCCGGTGTGGTCTTCTGCTGCTGTAGCCCATCTGCCTCAAAGTTCGACGTACTGTGCGTTCAGAGATGCTCTTCTGCCTACCTTGGTTGTAACGGGTGGCAATTTGAGTCACTGTTGCCTTTCTATCAGCTCGAACCAGTCTGCCCATTCTCCTCTGACCTCTGGCATCAACAAGGCATTTCCGCCCACAGAACTGCCGCTCACTGGATGTTTTTTCTTTTTCTGACCATTCTCTGTAAACCCTAGAGATGGTTGTGCGTGAAAATCCCAGTAGATCAGCAGTTTCTGAAATACTCAGACCAGCCCTTCTGGCACCAACAACCATGCCACGTTCAAAGGCACTCAAATCACCTTTCTTCCCCATACTGATGCTCGGTTTGAACTGCAGGAGATTGTCTTGACCATGTCTACATGCCTAAATGCACTGAGTTGCCGCCATGTGATTGGCTGATTAGAAATTAAGTGTTAACGAGCAGTTGGACAGGTGTACCTAATAAAGTGGCCGGTGAGTGTAGATGTTCTCTTTTCTCATCTTCTCTATTTGGCCCACACTGCCATGACACTTTCAGCCCCATCTTCTCTCTGCAGAGTTTGCCACAAAGACACCTTAGATTACCCACTTTTCTGTTATCCTGCTGCTGCCCAAAATACTGTGCTCCCCAATGTCCCCAAATACTATACTGTAGATACAACAGTGCCATATAGGTAGGACCCCATATAGTTACAGTGCTCCCCAAAGTCCCACTGATACTAATAATTCTCCCCCAGAGTGCCCTCATTAGTAATAGTGCCCCAATACTGATAATGCTCCACAAGTAGCCCTTTTAGCAGTAGTGCCCTCCATATTGTACTAATAATAGTAACACCCCCATTAGTACCCCTGGTAGTAGTAATAATTCCTCATAATAGAAATCATCTTTCTCATAGTGCCTCCAGTAGTGCTCCCAGAAATAATAAGGACCCGCTGTAATGGTCCTCAGATCAGCCCACTGTGCCCCCATCAGACCTCAGATCAGCCCATTGTGCCCCCATCAGACCTCAGATCAGCCCATTGTGCCTCCATCAGACCTTAGATCAGCCCATTGTGCCCCCATCAGACCTCAGATCAGCCCATTGTGCCTCCATCAGACCTCAGATCAGCCCAGTGTGCCCCCATAAGACCTCAGATCAGCCCAGTGTGCCCCCATTAGACCTAAGATCAGCCCACTGTGCCCCCATCAGACCTCAGATCAGCCCATTTTGCCCTCATCAGACCTCAAATCAGCCATTGTGCCCCCATCAGACCTCAGATCAGTCCATTGTGTCCCCATCAGACCTCAGAGCAGCCCACTGTGCCCCCAGCAGACCTCAGAGCACCTCACTGTGCCCTCATCAGACGTCAGAGCAGCCCACTGTGCCCCCATCAGACCTCAGAGCAGCCCACTGTGCCCCCATCGGACTCAGAGTAGCCCACTGTGCCCCCATCAGACCTCAGAGCAGACCATTGTGCCCCCATCAGACCTCAGAGCAGCCCACTGTGCCCCCATCCGACCTCAGATCAGCTCACTGTGCCTCAATCAGACCTCAGATCAGCTTATTGTGCCCCCATCAGACCTCAGATCCGCTTATTGTGCCCCCATCACACTTCAGATCAGCCCATTGTGCAGCCATCAGACCTCAGATCAGCCCATTGTGCCCCATTAGACCTCAGATCAGCTTATTGTGCCCCATCAGACCTCAGGTCAGCTTATTGTGCCCCCATAAAACCTCAGATCAGCTTATTGTGCCCCCATCAGACCTCAGATCAGCCCATTATGCCCCCATTAGACCTCATATCAGCCCACTTTGCCCCATCAGACCTCAGAGCAGCACATTGTGCCCTCATCAGACCTCAGAGCAGTCCATTGTGCCCCCATCAGACCTCAGATCAGTCCATTGTGCCCCCATCAGACCTCAGAGCAGCCCACTGTGCCCCCATCAGACCTCAGAGCAGCCCATTGTGCCCCCATCAGACCTCAGATGAGTCCATTGTGCCCCCATCAGACCTCAGAGCAGCCCACTGTGCCCCATCAGACCGCAGAGCAGCCCACTGTGCCCCCATCAGACCTCAGAGCAGCCCCATTGTGCCCCATCAGACCTCAGATCAGCTCACTGTGCCCCAATCAGACCTCAGATCATCCCATTGTGCCCCAATCAGACCTCAAATCAGCCCACTGTGCCCCATCAGACCTCATAGCAGCTTATTGTGCCCCATTAGACCTCAGATCAGCTTATTGTGCCCCATCAGACCTCAGATCAGCTTATTGTGCCCCATCAGCTGCCCAGCATCCACAGACAAGGCTTACCCGCCTCAGCGCATCTAGCTGGTGCACCCAGGCTCCGTCCACAGCATCCAATCCCTTCTTACTTCACCCTGCAGAAGTGGCTCCTTCATTCTGCAGCTGTCCGGCCACTCCACTGTAGGTAACTGGATCATTGCGCGCTGACAACTTCCTTGCGCGCCGCCGGAACTTCTCTGCACTGCCCGCACAGGCTGTACTGCGCACGCAGGCGCAGTACAGACTTCGGGCTTTCGGCACAAAAATTAACGGACGTTGTTTTTTTCTGCCGGATGCTACGGATGGCAGAGAAAAACAACCACTTTTTGCGGACTGTCCGTAAATTTACAGACGGTTGGCAACCCTGCTTCTCATGTATCAATGCTCAAGTCTAAACATGTATGTGTTATAAAAGGGGAGAGGGGAGTAAGAAAGTGGCATACACCTCTGGTGGTGGCTTATCTCCTTTGAGAACCAAGGATCAGGCATGTTAAAATACTTTTCTCCGAAATGGGTTGAACAAACATTAGCAGAACATCACGCCCACATTTGATTGAATGGCCAGTCCTACCAAAATAGGCAATTTCAGCCAATCTTAGCTTTGGACTAAGCCAACCTTTAGCTTTGGACTAAGCCAACCCTCTCCAATTCACACTGAAGATGCTCCAACTAAAGGAGCTATCCGATGAAAAATATTCATCTATCCATAGGATATTTGATAAATATTTGATCACAGGGAGTCTGACCACTAATACCCACAAGAACCCCGAGAATAAAGGTCCCCTAGTCCCCTCTCTGAAAGTAGCAATGGTTTGCATTTCGAACCACCATTTCATTCACTTTTATGGAACTTATGGACGATGTGGATATGGCTTAGACAACACACTGGATTAAGGGAAACCAACTGTTCAGGATTGAAGAATGACATTCATAAGTGTACAACAAGGCTTTCATTTTTCATAGGTCTGAGTTGTTTAACAGAAATCAGAATCTTGAAAAGCTCTTGAAAAGCAATCAGTGTATGTCAACATTGTATGACCTGCTGCTGAAATAGTGGAACATTTTCATGAAGCCCTTCCTGCAATGCGCAGAGAAGCCATCATGTAAAGCTTTTAATACTCAATGGACACACATTGGCTGAATGCGATTAGTAGGCCAATGGTGTGTAAGACTACTTTCACACTAGCGTTTCTATTTTCCGGTATTGAGATTCATCATATGGTCTCAGTGCCGGAAAAAAAACGCTTCAGTTTTGTTTCCATTCATTGTCAATGGGGACAAAATGTAACTGAACAGAATGGAGTGCTCTAAAATGCATTCCGTTCTGTTTGGTTGTATTCTTATACCAGAGATCAAACCACAGCATTCTGCGGTTTTCTTTCCGTCATGGGATGCGGAGCCAGACAGATCCGTCAAAACCCACAATGCAAGTAAATGGGGACAGATCCATTTTCTTAGACACAATAGAAAACAGATCCGTCCCCCATTGACTTTCAATGGAGTTCATGACGTATCCGTCTTGGCTATGGCTATGGCTAAGATAATAAAACTGGATCCATTCATAATGGATGCAGATGGTTGTATTATCAGTAACGGAGGCATTTTTGCTGAACCCTACTGGATCCCGAAAAAATGTCTGACATCAGTATATCCCCCTGTTCCAATTGGCCCCAATTGGGAGTTAGAAGAGATGTCCTATGTGTTTGGCCACTCTTGGTCCTTAAACAGTCAGATGCATAGTCTTTTCTGTTAAAATACAGTTGCTAAAGAGGACCAGATATTTTCTCTGGTATGTTTGTTTAGTACTAAGTACTCATAAATTAACAATTCTAGAACATCTTTTCCTAGAACGCTGTTATTCCCTCTTGAATTGTGTGAATAAAGTGACAACAGGGTGTTATCTCCTTTTTATTACAGTGCTTACAATGTCAACCTATACAGTGAAATGGTAATACCCATTTGTAAAGAAAATTTCTAAGGAAATATGTTCCACAATTACTATTCTACTGGTCTTGAATTTTGCACATTTTACACATTTTCTTCCACTAATTTTATTTTAGTTTTTTTTTTTTTACATTTACTTAAAGATAAATTACATAAAAGCATAAACACATAATTCTATATATTACACACATAGATTTTTTTTTAAAATGGAACCTTATGATAACAGACATTGGGATAAGACACATTTCTTCTTAAATTCTGCCCATAACTTGATTGCTTTTAACATCTAGATCCTCATGACTTTTCCAAGACATATATCATAGACAGAAGATGTAAGACTTTTTACAGGTCACACAGAACCACTTATAATTAAAGACAATGTGGTCTACATCAATAGGGTTACAAGATGATGTAGTAAACTGGACAGGCAAGGTACCGACTCAGAAGCCAAGATTTATTCATTTGGCAGCGAGTCTCTTCTTTTCTCCGTGAGTTCATTGTAAGAGTCAGAATTGGATGACAGATTTACATGTACATGGTGACCACGTCTTCACTAGGTAGATGATAGAAAGACTGATAAAAGGCAGCAAGATCTCCATGATATTAATCAGTGACTCTACATTAGTAACTGCTAACTTCATATGGCATTTCCTTTCTTTGATTTGAAGCTTCAGCAATGATTTTCTAAAGGATCATAATTATCACCTCAGTGTCTAATGGCTGCTTATAAAGGCTAGAGATTGCCAAAGTATATTGAGGCTGGCAAAGAATGAAAAAACAATGTTTTGTTCCTTATTACTACAGATCTTTGCCAAACAAAATGTACGGTAGAGCGTGAAATGATTTTTTTGCTCACTGCTAGCTATATTAATCCCAGTACCTCTAAAGGGAAAATTGCTTAAGAAAAAGCATCAGTGCAAGAATTTATTTAGCTAAGCTATTACAAAATACAGTGTAAAGATATTTTATGATAAAATATAATATATAATACATGACCAAAATGTTGACATCAAGAGGGAGATTTACGAAGACCAATGATTTAGAGGCTGGTCTTTGTACCTCCTGTGCTGGCGCTGGCCTCTACACAATTTAGATGGACTTTACACTTGTCTAAATCTATGCCAGCTCTCTTGCTGGTGTAAATTTAGATGTATACACAGGTGTATAAAATGATAAATTAGCCCATCCTTTTCCCCGTCCATGCTACACCCCCTTTTTTAAACCTGGTGTTAGCGTCGGAAAAGGGGAAAAAGCAATACTTGCTATTTATTCATTTAAAATCCTGTTCAGTCTGGGCTTTGAAGTCAATGAGATGGTCCTCTCAGTGATTGACAGCTATCTCTTTATACACGGTCATAGAAGGAAGGCTGTCAATCACTGATAGGACCACCTCCCTAACTTCAAAGTCCAGAATGAGCAGGAATTTATATGAATACATACCAGGTTATATTGAATATTTTCTCACAAAACTATATATCAATCTGCTCAGCTCCTCCTGCTCTATAACATGGTGCCTGCAGCTTACATTGCATTTTCATGGTGACAGGTTCCCTTTAACTGCTCTCCTTCTAAATCATAGTGGTGGTGCAGGGTAACTACAACTGCTTGTCCTGTTCACATCAGTGGGTCCAAGGTACAAGACAATTTGTATACGTCATGCATTTCATCACCCAAGGACAAATTTGATGTAATTTTTATTTGATAACATCCACAAAAGAGAAAAGCCCTCATGGATGTGGTTGGGGTCCATTCACACGTCCGCATGTGTTTTGTGGATCCGCAACACACAGACACCAGCCATGTGCCGGCACTATATAAATGGCTTATCGTGGCTGCGGACAAGAATAGAACATGTTCTATTTTTTTGCGGGGCCGCGGAATGGAGGTGCAGATGTGGACAGCACACTCTGTTCTGTCCGCATTTGTTGCGGCCCCATTGAAAACGAATGGGTCCACTAGTTCTGCAAAATTGCGGAACAGATACGGAACCATTCATATGGACATGTGAATGGGCCCTTAAAATGAGTTATTGCAGAAATTCCAGCATCAGAACTAGACATCTTCCTGTCTTCAAGTAGTACAGAAGATTTTGCACTATGATAGTCCTCAGGTACCTCAATATGTTCTAAAGAGAGAGGTTTCAAAAGTACATAATTTGCTCTATTGTATTCCACATAGAGCATGACCGTTACATGGTCTCATTAGACCTAAACTACATATACCAAATCCCTGTGGCAGAGGCAAGAAGAACAATTCACAAAATATTGTGGGGTCATCCAGCACTACTAGTTTATACCTTTGCTCTTTGGAATCGTATCAGCTTCACAGATCTATGGCTGCAATACTCAGCCTAAAAAGACTGATGATAATCTTCTATAGATGAATGGAGAATAAAATCTGTTCCCACTTCTGTGCTCCAGAAGCAGTAACAAGAGATTATGGATAAGGTAATAAAAGCCATAGCAAATGCCCTGCACCATTTTCATAATTTCATGCAAGACAGAGGCATCTGACAATACTACCACACTGACATATATAAGTTGGAAAAATGGAATCCATGAGCTACATTATGGAAATTCACATAAAGGCCTGCTTGAAAGTTTGGGCAGATCTTCTCAGCCACATCCAGGCATCTTAAGAGGAGTGGTGGCTAGACCTAAAGGTATTGTGCAATTGGTAGACAGATTGGATAGAAATAGACCAATCGCCAGAAGGAACTAAACAAAAGTGAAAAAGCTACAGTATGCTTGGCTGCTCTGCAACGGCAGTCTAGATGCACTGGATGCATTTTAGATTTAATGGAATTTCTGCCTGATGTAAATGTTTCCATAATTGCAGATGGTCTCCAGAGTTCTAGCAAAGACCAGGTGAGAAAAAAGCCTCAGTCATAATGGCCGTACCATTCTGGACAAAGAGACCCTACCTTCCCTTATATCCCCTAGGATGAGCCAGGACAAATACTTGAGACTACGTGGTGTCACAGTTTAGCTGTCCTAGATCTCCATTCAAGACAAGGATGAAAAAGTTAACACCTTTTATAAGCTGGGATTTTTTTTAAATATTATTTTAATTGTATTTATTTATATAGTTCTCAGTTCAGTTACATAGTTCTATTTGGTTCTTAACTATGTTGGGAACCATTTGAGCTTCTCCAGGATCAAATATTGCCATAGTATCACATCAGCCAAGAGGGTCAACGAGATGGTTCTTTGCACATTACCATCTTTTATTTTAAAGACACTGTCCTTTTCAAATATCAACTGAGAGATCACATTGTCCACATTCTGCATGGAGTGCAACAGACTGCAGCATTCTTGATGTTGGGAGATGTTTCACATTCATTTATCTAGAACCCAAGTGTTGAGAACACCAGATACATTCAGTGGTCTAAGCAGAGGTGCTAGATAATTTAAGTCTACAATCCCTATGTGGCACAGAGAAACCATTGCTCCCTGTTGAGTAAGATTTTTTTTCCCTTGGAATATACAGTGCCTTGCGAAAGTATTCGGCCCCCTGGAACTTTTCAACCTTTTGCCACATTTCAGGCTTCAAACAAAAAGATATAACATTTTAAATTTTTGGTGAAGAATCAACAAGTGGGTCACAATTGTGAAGTGGAATGAAATTTATTGGATCATTTAAACTTTTTTTGTAATAATAAAACTGAAAAGTTTGGCGTGCAAAATTATTCGGCCCATTTACTTTCAGTTCAGAAAACTCACTCCAGAAGTTCATTGAGGATCTCTGAATGATCCAATGTTGTCCTAAATGACTGATTAAGATAAATAGAATCCACCTGTGTGTAATCAAGTCTCCGTATAAATGCACCTGCTCTGTGATAGTCTCAGGGTTCTGTTTAAAGCACAGAGAGCATCATGACCAAGGACCAAGGAACACACCAGGCAGGTCCATGATACTGTTGTGGAGAAATTTAAAGCCGGATTTGTTACCAAAAGATTTCCCAAGCTTTAAACATACCAAGGAGCACTGTGCAAGCGATCATATTGAAATGGAAGGAGTATCAGACCACTGCAAATCTACCAAGACCCGGCCGTCTCTCTAAACTTTCATCTCAAACAAGGAGAAGACTGATCAGAGATGCAGCCAAGAGGCCCATGATCACTCTGTATGAACTGTAGAGATCTACAGCTGAGGTGGGAGAGTCTGTCCATAGGACAACTATCAGTCAAACACTTCACAAATCTGGCCTTTATGGAAGAGTGGCAAGAAGAAAGCCATTTCTCAAAGATATCCACAAAAAGTCTTGTTTACAGTTTGCCACAAGGCACCTGGGAAACACACCAAACATGTGGAAGAAGGTGCTCTGGTGAGATGAAACCAAAATCAAACTTTTTGGAAACAATGCAAAACGATATGTTTGGCGTAAAAGCAACACAGCTCATCACCCTGAACACACCATCCCCCACTGTCAAACATGGTGGTGCCAGCATCATGGTTTGGGCCTGCTTTTCATCAGAAGGGACAGGGAAGATAGTTAAAATTGATGGGAAGATGGATGGAGCCAAATACAGGACCATTCTGGATGAAAACCTGTTGGAGTCTGCAAAAGACCTGAGACTAGGACGGAGATTTATCTTCCAACAAGACAATGATCCCAAATATAAAGCAAAATCTACAATGGAATGGTTCAAAAATAAACATATCCAGGTCTTAGAATGGCCAAGTCAAAGTCCAGACCTGAATTCAATTGAGAATATGTGGAAAGAACTGAAAACTGCTGTTCACAAACGCTCTCCATCCAACCGCAAAGAGCTCGAGCTGTTTTGCAAGGAAGAATGGGCAAGAATTTCAGTCTCTAGATGTGCAAAACTGATAGAGACATACCCCAAGCGACTTGAAGCTGTAATCGCAGCAAAAGGTGGCGCAACAAAGTATTAATGCAAGGGGGCCGAATAATTTTGCACGGCCCACTTTTCAGTTTTATTATTACAAAAAAAAGTTTAAATGATCCAATAAATTTCGTTCCACTTCACAATTGTGACCCACTTGTTGTTGATTCTTTACCAAAAATTTTAAATGTTATATCTTTTTGTTTGAAGCCTGAAATGTGGCAAAAGGTTGAAAAGTTCCAGGGGGCTGAATACTTTCGCAAGGCACTGTATAAGAGCTCACTTCACCAGAACCACCTGTAAGGCTCATTTGTAGAGATCTCTATATGAAGCATTTTAGACAATATCAGAGGAAGCTAGTTTTGGAAATCCCGTTTTGGGAATATGGGAATATACTTACACAATTCTGTGTTTAAATTTTCCGTAATTTGCATTAAAAAAACAGTACTTACACAATTATAGAGAGTTGTATCAGAAACAGTATGTTGATAAATTTGGTGCAATTTGCACCATTTTCACAGTTCTTCACAGTATATTCATGCATTTTATGAGAATATTAAAAGTACATTTGCTAACACTGTCTTTTAATTCTTTAATTGTATATTACATATACATGATATAGCTCATAAAATCAGAAAGAATACATAAAAAAGTAAAAACTACATCATATCACTATGTAAAATCTTTAGAATGCCATATGTATGAAAAGACCTTGGTTTGTGCAGTTTATTTAATGTTATCATGACACAATCTGGCTGTAAATGTTTAAACTAAATCCCAAACTGAACTGAAGGCAGACCGCACTATCAGCAGTCTCTAATTTTCAAGGACAGCCTGACTTTTTGATAAAAAATTCTCTTTGTTCTTATTGCAGACACTGAGTGTGTTGTTTCGTACTTGCTCTAGGGTTCTGAAAATCTGTGTAGGGTAGTAAAGTAATAATTAAAACAATTATCATCTTCATATTGAACTTCCCTTCAAAATAAAATAAATCAATAGGCTAAAATAAAAGGATTAACTCTACAATATAGGTAATATATTTTTTCACAGCAAAGAAGTATTTAAAAAATAAAAACACCACCAATATTTGATATAGTCACACCAAATGCGTTCTATACTACAAAACAAATTTGTCACTTATCCTACATGGTAAACAACATAAAAAAAAAACATGTCAGAACTGCAATTTTTGTTTATTACTGCTCCCAAAAAATGGAATAAAAAGTGATTTACCCCAAAATAGTACCAGTGACAACTACTCCTTAAAGGGGATTTCTGTTTTAAAATAATCACTTATGAAGGCAGCTGTAATTTTGTAATGTATTTATTTTGCTTTTTCTTTTCCTAACTTTTGTTACGGTCTTTGCTCACATGAACATGTCCATGCAACTTTTAGGCAGTGATAGGTGAGTGTCTCTGTAACTAGCTGTGTGGGAGGAGCTATAAACTAGATGGGCGCTGTTAGGGGCAGTGCTGGAGATGTGGTCGAGAAAGGAAAAGTGCATCATGGGTTCAATTGCATACAAGAAAAAAAAAAATGCTACATACAGGATGTAATCAAACCATAGTGATTTCTTCACATGGTGAAAACAGGTCAGGAGAGTCCAAACTGAAAAAAAAAAATGCATGGGGAAGATGTACATGAGGTAAACAACTAAATGAGCATAATCCTGTAAAACCCCTTAGTACAAATCAAGACTGTATTTCGGTGGTTAAAGGGCTTACAGCCACAGATTTTTTTTTTTTTTTTTTTAAGACAACACAATGGAAATGGAAATTTCTTCCCTGTTCACCCCAGGTCTAAAAAGGGGGCATGGTGTTGGTGGGGAAGGAGATGGGCCAGGAGGCTCGTCTCATTCATCATTTTCTACCGCTGGTTTAGGTGTAGAAGATTGTCTAAATGTAAGACAGCAAGGAAGCTGTCTTACATTTAGAATCAACAGTGGATATGCTTTAGAGACCAGTGACTCTACATAACTTTGGTGAACCACCACCAGTGCAGGGGCTTATTGAGACTGACGTCTAAAATGTTAGTCTTAATAAATGTGCCCCATAGTGTATATAATATATATAGAAAAACATAATAGGTAGAATGTTTGCAGGAGATGAAATGAAAACTATCCTGTTATATTTCTTCATTCCTACTGTATTCATAGAGGACACTACAATGGCAAATCAAATACTTCAGTAAATTCTCCATTAAATGGAAGATCCAGATAGCAAACACCCAAATTTTCGGTGAAAATTACAAACTATGATAGACTGAGCTTCTATTTTAATGAAAGAAACTCTCAACTGGAAATAGGAAAAAAAAAGAACAGCAAATGTATTTTTTCTAATCGTTTTTTGTTTCCCAACATCAAGAAACGGCGGCCATTATGGCTACTAGTAAGATCACCTATTTTTTAAAGAGTTGCCTAATTTATTTTTTTCTTTATTATCCTATCTCTGCATATGTAATCGATTAAAAGAATAATGAAATATTAGACATATTATAAAGAGTTAATTCCATATAATATACCAGAGCCATCAATAAGGCTACAGTGATAGACATGACGTACACATACCTTACATTCTTTATAACAAGGAAATTTAAACCAGATGATAGAGCCAGCAAGCTTAGCTAATCCATATGCCACAGAAAGGGTATTCAACATCCTTGAAGAAATGGCTAATTGAGTTGAAGGCCACAATTCTAGACACAATCAGTTATTACACTAGTTCTGCTCTAAAGTCGTGCTTAAAAAGTAAAATACCAACTGTCTTTTGAAATGCCATGAATCCCTATAGTCCTGTTACGGAGTTCTAAATTCTAAGTACTGTATCTCTGCATCTACATGCAAAGGACAAAGGGTCAAAGACATACTTTCTCCTTATTTAAGAGTCTTCTTTCATTTTATTACAAGACTCTAGGGAATGATATCTATTACCAATCAAAGTCTTATCATTTCAGCAGAAAGAGCTCGACAAATTAGCTGTATTATGATCACATAAAATGATTGACTGTGTTATGTTTTTGGAATGGGATGAAGATATTTGGCAGCAAAGTTTTGGCTTTTTTATTTAGTTTTTATTAGTTTTTTTTTCTATCTAGTGTGCATATAAGACATCACATTGTAGGGTTGTCAAAATGAATGTACAAGTGAACATCTAAAACATAGAAAAGCTAAACATTGGTTATAAAAATATACATTCTTATCTTAAGAAATGCAACAATCTTGGAAAAGGTAGTCACGATTCCACAGGGTCATGTAAGATGCAACATGTCAAGATGTCAAAATTTACCAAAACAAGTTTTTGATGAATGAAGTCCTAAATTGTCTACATCTCACATCACATATGTGAAATTTAGAGAGACGTTTTTTAACATGTTACTTCATTTAATTTTTTTTTTAAAATATTGTAATTATTGGATTTTGCCAAAGAATAAATACAATACAATTAAAGGAATGAATAAAGAAGAAATGAACGAATAATGAGTTACTATGAGCCAAACATCTCAAGTACAGTACAAATTATAGAGACAAAAAAGAGAGTCTACCAAGAATGAGATCATCCACACTATCCACAAGAGTTCAACTAGAATTTTTGGCTGAAATAAAAGTTTTATAGTGGCCAGTTGGAACCCAACTTGTTATAGACAAAGGAACTGATTTATTATTCCTTCACTCTAGATTTCTAGCTTCAAAAAGTCACAAATAGGGCTTTTCAAATTTTTTGAGCTCACTTGCATGAAAATGTTGCCACTTTTTACATTTTTACATTACTCACTGCAGTTTTTAAACATGGTTGGGCAAATTAGGTGTGGTTAGCTATGTTAATTAGTTTTATTCCAGATTTATCACTGGGACTTTATTAAAAAGTCTCAATCTCACTCAAGTAGCAGGATGGAGTAGGAAAACTGGAGTAGCTGTTTTAGACAAAAGTGTTGACATTTTGTTTTTAATGTGGCATACACCAACACAGATGCAAGCAAAACTGACTTAAGCAAAACTAGTCCACCCAAGAAACAAAAACTCCAAGAGCCTTACTGAAACAATATACAATAAATTAATTGGCCTAAAAGAATACTACTGGGTACTGATAAGGAGCAAAAACTTTGAAATATTACTGTTCACAGATGTTTTTTTATGGCTGATAACTAGAGATAAGCGAATCTATTTGCCAATTCGTTGATTCGTATCGAATCTTGGAAATTTTTAGCTGCAAAGCGAATCCGAATATTAGGTGATTCGCTTCGGCTTTGTACGCATTCGCTACGTAGTTTGTCCTATAAATTATACGCTATTGCTACTTATAAGTTACTGTTGCGTACGAATTCAATTCATTAGCAAAATTTTACTGTTAGTTCGTTTATCGTGTGCAAAAGCCCGGGAAGAAAGCGGCCACCTGACATATTGTGGGCAGGGCTTGCTATGATTGGCTCAGGCTCGGTAAGCCAGTGACGCATCACTTCTGTTGCGACAGCTGAGACGAGCAGAAGCACTGTGTGTGAGGTTCTGAGACTCTGAGACCTGTTTTGTGAAAATTGGGATGTAATTGCTCTGGGAATCCATATTACGCATATCAGGAATACTGCAGGGCAAGTGCAGGGCCAGTTCAGGGCTAGTAATTAATCAGGCAGGGAGAGAGAGACAGGGAGAGATAGGGAGAGACAGGGAGATACAGGGACAAAGACCAGTTGCAGGGCCACAGAGTGAACTGAAAAATGTCTGGAATGGATAAGCAAAAGGGGTCCATTTCCAGCCGGACCTCGAGCTCTAAAAAAAAGGAGAAGGTGGCACAGGGCAGAAGTGCCAAAGGACCTGTAGGCGGAGCATCTACTAGTAGTATTTGCAATACTTGGCTGTTGTTCCACCAGGCTAACCCACCAAAGGCACAAAATTGTAGTGGAGGAGAAAGTGGATGAGCTAGTGGAATGGATGGCACGCTCATCTCTGTCTCAGCCGGATGATCTGCTGTCATCTGCTGATACAGTATCCATATGAAGCTAGGGGTCAGACTCAGAGCATTCCTCCTGCTCCACCATTCCTCTCCAGCAAAGCCCGTCATTTTCGTACGCACTTTGTACACTTATGCGTACGTGTTCAAAGAGGTTGCGTACCTTTTTACCTGAACGTTAGTTATTAGTGCGCGAATGTTCGCTAAAAGCCATATAATTACGTATATTTTGTATTCAAATTCAACAAATCTATTCGTCAAATATACGAACCTAGGGAAAAGTTCGGCGAATGTTCGGCGAATAAAATTTTGCATGATTCGCTGATCTCTACTGATAACCTGAGCCATGTGTCAAGGCTCTTTCACAAGTTGGAAGTTAACTTATAGGCCAGCCACCTATGTGAACTATTTTGCATACTCTTCATGCTGCATCCTTTTTGCAACCTTTTTGCTAGTTTTTTTTTACGTTTCAGTCGCAGCAGACGTTCACTGCCACATGTATTTTGTTTTATTTGGATGTGCTGACTTTGCCTTTTGCATTGCATATTTGAAGATGAATTTTAGTCTGACAACCATCTGTCCAAAGCTGGTTTTAGCTAGAAAAGAATATAGTTCTGTTCAACACAAACATTGTCTTCATTCTGTAGGCCCAAGAGACATGAGTTGACCTAGTTTAGGGACCCATCTGATACGACTGCCTTGTTGGGGCAAGATGGAGCACACAATGTGATCAAAATGTGTGCTATGAACCTCACATTTCTTCATATAGTAAATTGAGCAGTAATACAATTTGAAATAGCTGTATATACAATGTTTAGGCATATCTTAGTGCTTGCAAAATCCTGGTGCATCTTTTGGGTTTGATTACAGCAGACCTGCATCTGCATATTTATATCACTGTGTTTGGATGTGCTTACTACTTTTCTTATTACTTATTATTACTTTACAGAGTTATTCCAGGAGTTAAATATTGATGACTGGCAGAGATGAGCGAATCGAATCCAAAAAAGTGGAATTCGATCCAAATTTCAGGATAAATTTGATTCACCACGAAGCTGAATTTGATTGTGCTTCAAGGTAGCAAATAAATTTAACCTGAAATGTGTAAAAAACAAAAATAATCATGCTTACCTCCTCCATTTGCTCGTGATGGGCCTGATCCAGTGCGTGGTGGCGTATGACGTCACCATGCCGGCTAGTGTGACGACTTCATCTGGGGTTGCACAAGATTTAACGCAAAATGTTCAAGAAAGATGGCGGCGGCCGGCCAGTGGCGAGCAAATGAAGGTGGTAAGTATTATTTTTTTTAATGTTAATTTTACACTGTATTATGTTTCTCAGATGCCGCAATCATATAAGATCACGGCATCTGAGGGATACAATGATGGGGAGCGGCGCTATCTCAGCTCCCTGTTATTGCACCCTCTACTTACAAAAAAGTGCGTTCGTGACAAAGTAATTAATCACAAAGCAAATTTTTT